>PVKB01002674.1:127500-259909 GCA_004027205.1 Ctenodactylus gundi | reverse complement strand
GGGGTTTTTTTTTTTTTTTTTTAAATACAGAATCTAGGAAGTAAAATCAGCTCTGAGAATCTAGGAACAAAACCAAGCTAGGAAGGGGAGGGCGAGCTGTCATAGCGAATGAAGACTTTTTTTTTTTTTTATGCTGGAGACTGGACCCTGGTTGTTGCACTGAGCAACATCCCCAGCCAGCTCTTTTTAGATTTCTGCTTTTGAGACAGGGTCTTGCTAAATCAGAAAGCTACCCTGGCTGGGGCTGAACTCAAGATCCTCCTACCTTGGCCTCCCAGAGTGCTGGGATTACAGGCTTGTGCCACTGGGCCCGGCCATGTGTGTTGTATGGACAGTCCCAGATGTAGTCTGTCACCTCTCCTCAGACAGCGAGCATAAGATGAAAATCTTAAGGGGACCCCGGGTTTGTTGTCTTCAGACAAGGTGCTATACAGGTATCAGAAAGGACTTCAGATCTCCTGAATTTACGGTTTGTAGACTAAACAGAAGTCACATTCCTATCTTGGCTAGGATCTAGCCAAGAGAGGAGCCTCATCACCTGTGAGAAAACTCAGGCGTGCTCAGTCATTCTAGGAATCGGGCAGGGACGAATGGTGTTCAGGATTGTCCCCGTGCACGGTCCCAGGAAATTCAAAGACTTCACATGACTAGAGGTATATCTCTTGGGAACAGATGGACCTCAGTAGTTGACTTTGGTCCTTGTGGTCTATCTTTCCAAGGAGTAGAATGAACCCCATAATGCCCAAATAATAAATACCCTGCTGGGCCTAAGCCTGTAATCCCAGCACCCTGAGAGGCTGAGACAAGGAGGATCTCAAGTTTGAGCCTAGCCTGGGCCAGTTGAGAATTTAGTGAGATCTTGTGTCAGAATCAAAAACAACAGTAGGCTGTGGCAGTAGCTTAATGTGAAGGCCCTGGGCTTGATCCTCAATACCACAATAAAAGAAAAATTTAATCTGCTCTCACCCCTACACCTCAACTTGCAGGGGACACTGGCTTTAGCTGGAGATGAGGCATATGTTCCTGTTCTCCGGGCACAGGCCCTGCCTCTGTTTGTGGTATGTCTGTGTGATAACTTCTATTTCATGCCAATGTGAAATGGCCCCCTTTATCCCAGAGGAGGAAGTGCCGAGAATATGCAACGTACCCAGGTGGCCAATGGCTGGCCGATTTGGGCTCCCCAGCGAGGTCTACAGAGGGGCAGGAAGCAGAACTAAAGTGCTTTTAAAAATTATTTCTGCACACATATTACGTGTTTGATCAATGTCCCTCTGGGCTTTTGCTTTTGAAATACTCTTTTCAGTTGCATTAGTGTGAGTGAAAATTCATAATCTGAGTCCCAAGACAATGTCTTCTAAGAAAGCTGACTTCAGAAAGCCACATGTAAAAAGGCCTGTGCTAAATATGTGTTCCTGATTCTTCGAACTGTTCTCTTCCTGGATTAACCACAGACCTGCAAAGACAATTGTCTTTGCATGGTGGCTGTGGGAACGGCTGGAGGTCGTGCCAGAGAACCCTGTGGAACAAGTTACTCTTGGTTATGAAAGCTGCCCGGTCCCCTGGACAACTCTCAGTGAGGGCTGATGTCATTGCGAAGGTGACAAACCTGGGTGGCTCTGTCACAATTTTCAGTTAGGCCCACACAATGTGGAAAAATAATTTAATGGGCTCTAGCATCTTAGGTGTGATTCGTGTGTGTGTGTATGAAAGTAGGAAAAAAAGAAAAAAGTTGTATTTAGTAGCAGGAATTTTACCTACAGGAAGGCAAATTACACACGATTCCAGACTTGTGTCTAATTGGTAAAGGGTGACCAAAGACAGCAAAACAGCCAAGAGAAAAGAGCTGGAACTCGTACGTACAGGCTTTCATTAGGAAAATAACTGGAATCTGAAGACAAGACAGTTGAGTTACCATAAATTGTATTTACATCCTTTCTGGTTTTCTAAAAGTTAAAACTTGCAAGTAAACAGCCAAGAACCATTTTTAGTTTTTCCTCAGGATTTTCGAAGCGTGTCATCTCCTCCTCTGTGCTTTAAAATAACTCCACCCATATTCATAAGGATTTCTGTATACATTTATGCTTTAATATAAAATAGATTTTAAAATTTTTAAGATTTTTATGGCTGCTGATAGGATGACAACAGCAGAACCCAGCACACGCCCATCTGTGAAGTGTCTACACAGAGCGTCGGCTGGACCACAAAGGGGAAGCAATTTGTAACTCACTCCTAGTGATTTGCATGGCGACTTTCTGCTCTGAAAGTCCTGTGTGGCGGGGCATACACGGCACCCAGATGCTGCTTCTGCAACCTTGGAAGCCACAGGCAGGGACACAGGCCCCCATGTGTCAGCGGAGGGAAGACGCATTGCCAGGTGGCAGTCCACTGGGATTCCAGGGAGGATTCAAACCCAGGGATTCCTACAACCATCTGTAAAAATGCCAGCTAAGGAAATGCTACCATTGCCGGCTGGGGTGGCGCAGGCCTACAATCCCAGCACTTTGACTGCTGTGAGTTCGAGGCCAGCCTGTATTACAGAGCGAGACCCTGTCTCAAAAGAAAGAAAAAAACAGCATTCTGAGGTGGAGGCAGGAAGAACACAAGTGTGAGTCCAGCCTGGGCACCTTAGTGAGACCCTGTCTCAAAAAATAAAGGAGTGGGGATGTAGCTCAGTGCAAAGGCCCTGGGTTCAATCCCAGGCACTGAAGGGGGAAAAAAAAGTGATGGTGCATGATTTGGAAGGTGTGTGGTCCCTTGGGTGGCCTCACTGGGGCCAGCGCGCTGGCAGTTAAGGCTGGGGTAGATTCAAGGCCACTCAAAGGTTCCTATGGGCAACAGAATGACTGTGGAGGCGGGGCACCAGGGAGCTCAGATCCCCCGCATTCCTGGGGGACAAAGACAAGGCACAAATGCACACAGCGACTTGCCACAGTGAGTGGTTCTGCCACACAGGGGCAGGTCACCATGGCAACGGGCCTGATTCTGCTACCCCACACTCAAGTGGCCCCACGTGACAGCACTCTGGCTGAGATGATTGAGGAGCACAGACCTGGAGAAAAGGCCCGTCTGAGTGCTCTGCTGGCTGGGGTGGGGACCAGGTGACTGGCAGAATGGCTGGCTCCCAGCAGGAAGAGGGCTCGAAAGCTATTGCCCCGGAAGAAGCAAAAGAGGGGGAGAGGAAAGTGAAGGAGAAGAGAAATTCACAGAAGCATGGTGGAAACAGGGGCCTGAGGATTGTCCCCACGCTGCCTGCTGTGGTGTTTAGCTGCGACATTTCAGGGAGGTAATCTTGGTTTGGAAAGGCAGAGGTGCAGAGGGAGGGCAGTGCATGGCCTGCCCTGCAAGCTGCTGGCACAGGCAGGGGTGCCCCAGGGACTTGGCCACTGACCTCCACTGTGGCCACGGCTGCGGTGCTCGCTCCATGCCATGGTGAACTTGAGCTTGCCAAATCTCTGCTGGCAGGGGCGTGGCAAGCTGCGGCCACTTCTGACATTCTCTGCAGGTCCCTTAGTGAAAGTCTAGTTAAAAAAGCTCCATGCCAGCTGTGTGTAGTGTTGCACGCCTGCAGGAGGCTGAGGCAGGAGGATCACAAGTTGCAGGCCAGCTTGGCTAACTTAATGAGACCTTGTCTCAAGATACAAAATGAAGGGACTGAAGGAATGGCATGGCGGCTAGAGTGCTTGCCCAGCAGGCACAAGGCCCAGAGTTTGATTACCCGTCACATAAGCCTGGTGTCGTGGCCCCTGCCTGTAATCCCTGCATTTGGGAGGCTCAAGGAGGACTGACTTTGAGTTCAAGGTTTGGGGCCAGCAGTGAGTTCAGGACCAGCCTAGACTACAGAATGAGGCCCTGTCTCCAAATCCAAATGATGAAAAGAGCCAAGGCTTATCTAAAGTAGCCCAGTGCCTGCCTATCATGGGAAAGTCCCGGGTTTGATCTCCGGCAGCACAAAGAATAAAATTTAAAGATCCACACAAGACAGGTGCATCTGCAACGTGTGGCCTGGAGGTGGGCTGTGGTACCAGAGGTGTGGTCAGGTGGCAGTCCGGGACGTGAGGCTCACTGTTGACCTTGGTTCGTATTCTTACATAAGAAGAGGATGCTGACCACCCCACTCCTTCACAAATAAAAGAGAGGTAAACATTCAAATTACTGAGGCAGGAGGACCCCAAGTTCAAGCCCAACTTGGGCAGCTTAGCGACAGCCTGTCTCAAAATCAAAAGTGAGTTAGGGCTGCAGCTTTACAAAGTTGAAGAACAGCAGATGTACATTTAAAAATGTCAGGATAAAAGCAAGTGGTATAAAGAGAGCAGAAACAGAACCAAGAAGGAAACCCAGGAACTAATTCTTAGAAAAAGGAAAAAAATTAAGAGGGATCATAAAGACCCAATGTAGGAAATATACAATTTCTAGAAAGAGAATGGAAAAGTGTTACAAGAGCTTAATGTATTCAACTTGAAGGAAATAATCTGAAAACTGAGATTAAATGTATGGATTTTGTAAAAAAAAATAGGGAAGGCACAAAAATGACTCTAGATGAGAAAGAAAATGCAATCAGATCAATTATCATAAAAGAAATCGAGCAAGTTACCAGAGTCCCACAGAAAGTAGTAGGCTCAAGGGGGCAGTGCAGGTGAAACTGACCAAGCTCCGTGGGCCAAGGTCAGTTTCATCCTCCTCTATGTGGCCCAGGGCCAGGGCAACAGCATCCCCAGGAATCATGTCACAGACCCTCACTCTGACCTCCTGGGCTGCACTTAGTCCCCTGGGTGACTCTACACATGGTCCAAATGATATACTTCTCTGAATCATTCTACAACTTAGAGGAAGACAGGAAAGACCCTGCTAGGCATGCTGGAGTGTCACAGGTCACTAACATACATCCACATCAGTCCCAGTAAAAATTCTACAATCCTAACAAAGCAATTGGAGTTCTGAAACTCATGTGGGGAAAGTAATGTGCAAGGATGGGAAGGGAAATTCTGAAACAGAGCCAAAAGGAAGTTAGCTCTGTGAGAAGTAAATGCTACTGGAAAAGCTCCACGTTACGGCGGCTTGCTGCTGCCTTGCAGAGATGCTGACGTGGGGACTTGAGCCGAGGGGCAGCTGAGAATAGGAGGGGAGGCTGGGCGAGGGCACCCACTCGGAGGCTGGAACGGAGGGAAAGAAATAGTTACTTAGATTACATGGAGCACGCATGTACATCTTACAAGTAAAACACAAAACCACTAGAATATATGGAATCATTCTGAAAATAAGCACTGAATGGAAAAGGCAGGGCGCAAAACCCCAAAGCCCTAAACATTCTCTTTCACCATGTAAGCTTTAGAAATTCTCTACAGAGGGACAAGAAAGAGCTCCATACATTCAAAGAACTGAGATTAAACTGGGGAAACACCTAAATAGACATTTACCTAACACAGAAAGAATACTTAAAAGTCAGCAAGTGACCACCCAGTTATTAGAAAGGAATAGAAATATGTGGATAATTCTTAGGACCAAGAATGGAATAAACAGAAGTGATTTATATGGGTATGTACAGATATTTAACCTCACCCATGATTCATATCATGGGGTATAAATTAAAGCAATGCGATTTTATTATTGAAGTAAAACAGCAAAATTTGTAAAAATATGATGTCCTGCTATAGTGAGGGTGGGGCACCATTCACATGTTGTTGTACTAGTAACTGGAATGTATCTTAAATATATACCTATTCTTTTTTTTTGAGTCAGGGTCTCGCTCTGTAGTCTAGGCTGGTCCTGAATAATTAGCCCAGGTTGATCTGGAACTCATGGCCATCCTCCTGTCTCAGCCTCCTGTGTGCTGGGAGTACAGGTGTGCAGCACCACGCCCAGCTTACGTGGGGCTGGAGGGTTGAACCCAGGGCCTTGCATTTGCTAGACAAGTGCTTTAACAACTGAGCTCTGCCCACACCCTAAATGCATGTATTCTTTCATCCAACAAAATCATGGACAAAGTGAGTAACTATAGAACAACTGTAAAAGGGTGTAACGAAAATGATTATTGGGTCAATAAATTTATAACTAATGTGTTGTATATCTGAGCTGCACAAAGTCATACACTGGCGCTTTTGTAGGAATGGCAGAATTTGGAACATTTGCAGCAAAATGCACATTAACAAGAATGAGGATAATTTTTCTATTAGATTAAGTGCAGACTGAGTGAAGAGAAAAACAAGATAATAAAAAGATTATTAGATGCCATCAAGTGCATTAAACACACTTTTTTTTTTGAGACAGGGTCTCTCTGCAGTACAAACTAGTCCTGAACTCACAGCAATCATCCTGCCTCAGCATCCTAAGTAATGAGACTACAGGTGTGCACCACCATGCCCAGCTTACATGGTGCTGGGGAATTGAATCCAGGGCTTTGTGCTTGCACTTGAACCTAGGTAAGTGCTTTAACCACTGAGCTGTGTCCCCCAGACACTAATCACACAATCTAGCGCAAGGATGAGAAAGAGGTCTGCTCAGAGGTTAAAGATGTAATTATAAGAGCTGGAGAGATTACTGTTAAGTGTTTGCAGGTGGGGAAGCTTGCCAGCTACCAGCTTGTATTTACAAAGAAAATGGAATCAATCAATATATGTGGTTTTTAAATGTTCATCATATCCATAAATCTTCTGCACATGAAGATATAAAAATATTTTATCCTCAGTTGGGAGAAAGGAAAATCAGAATATAGACAGGGAAATCAGCTCATTAAAAAAATATCAAGAGGATCGAATGCATTCAGAAGCCAAAGGCATGATTTGAAGTGAGACCCCGGTTCCGTTCCTGGTGCCCAAATAGATCTTGGAACCTAAAGAGGCGGTTGGGGGTGGGGGGCATTACACTGAGTGATCCCAAGTCCCATATTCCTTCTAGTCCTATTCATCTTGGAGAACAGTCATGCTCCTAAGAGGACTGGTTCCATTGCTCTGGGAAGGGAGTGGATCTGCTGGACAAAGGTGGCTTCAGATCCTCAACCAAGGGCTACCAACACCATCTGACCTTGGACCTGGGCCCCAGAAGTAGGTGGCATTAACTGCCTTCTACTCTGCTCATGATTCCTAACCTCTGGTGTCTCACCCATACCCCTCTGGAGGGGCAGTGGGATTCACAGAAAGGGCCTTGGGATGGGGCCAAACAGCTCAGGGTTCCAGCGGATACTGTGCCTTCAGTGGTCAGCAGCCCCTAAACGTGGACCTGCTGAGGTGTTCCTGGGGGGGCGGGCAGTGTGCCTCACCACAAACCCAGCAACAGATATTGAGTACTACATAGATACTCAGTACTACCTGCTCTGAGTACTGCCTTGCTGGGTACCACCTGGACATAGTAACATGTTATTTATTAAGCAATGCCTGGGATTGAACCCAGAGCTTTTTGCTTACTAGGCAAGTGCTCTACCACTGAGCACTGAGCTACATCCCTGAGGTGTCATCTTTATAACCAGGAGTTTCTTAGGGAAGGATATCTTTTTCTTATACAAGTGCATGGCATGCATGCATGTGTGTTTTTCTATAGTATTGGGAATCAAGCCCCAGGCCTTCACACTGAGCTACATCCTCAACCCATTTTTAGTTTCAAGTTTGAGTCAGAATCTTGCAGGTCGCCCAGGCTGGGCTTGGACTTGCGATCTTCTTGCCTTATCCTCCCAGAAAGCTGAGGTTAAGAATCTGCAGCATTAGGCCTGTCCTTAGTGATATTTTGAAAGAGATGCTGGGGTGGGCCTGGTGTGCTCTGTATCGAGTATCGTGAGCGTGCCGAACCCTCTCATGGGTTCTACCCAAACATCTCATGAAACAGCTTGGAGCGCGGATCGGGGCTGCTCCAGATGGCCTCAGCCTCTTGGATTTCTTTATCCTGGTGTCTTAGTTTTATAAAAGACGCATGGTCATCTGCAGTTGTCCTCCTGCCTATTCCAAAGAAATATGATTTTCTGGGTTTGACAAAGAAGCTAGAGGCCAGTGGTCGCAGCAGGTGTCTGTGTTCTGCAGCCCTGAAGACAAGCCAGAGCTGTGCACTGGGCATTTGCTTTTTCTACCTTGTGCCTATGGTTCCAAGGGCCAAAAATTGGCAAAGTTCAAAGCAGACTATACTCATTATCAAAGGGGGGAAAACTAGACAAAAAATCAGTTTCCTAGATGTTTCCCACACAGCAGGATTGTTGTAAGTCAAACAAACTTGAATCATCACATGGACAAACTTTGCTTATCAGTTTCTCCTATAAAAAGATATGTATCTTATCACCTGTCACGGGCCTGGGGGTTGTGACGACACTGGCTTACCTTCTAGTATTTTCCAAACTCCAATCTTGTGGAAACCCTCTTTGTGTTTTCTTCCCTCAAATTCATGTAAACCCAAGTATATTTCTTTTTAAAGTACCTCTACTAACAATTTCTTATTTAAATAAATGCATCGATACAATTTTAATTTCTACCGAGTAATTCCCTTGTCTGGCAAAGCTCTCAATGTGCTCTACTGTGAACAAGTATGGGAGGGATGGGAAAGGCAGGTCAGGAGCAAATGAAGACTGTAGCTTTGACAAAACAGAAGGACTGAAGGAGAAATGAACAGAAATAATCTCCTGGTGCTCTATAATGCCAAGTCTATGTTCTTCCACATAAGAGTTTGATGACCTTGGATCATGGCCACCACACTACACTGTTCCAGCAGCCACAAACTATGACATAAACTGCACCTCTTGGAGTTGTGCAGTCCATAGCCTGATCAACCAGAAGTGTCCCTCTTTTTTGTAAAACACCCAGAGCCCAAAGGGCATTGGCGAGGTGATGAATAGCTCAGTAGGGTTACGTTAGAGACCAAGGATGTTATCCTCGCAACATATTTTTATCCTTTGATAAAAGACACAAGAAAGAAATCTACAGGAGCCGAAAGGCCACAAGACCTTAGGGCCTTTCTGTCTTGAATTCTAATTTCTATTTCAATACTCACTTTCTACCAAATAAATGTCTGGGAGAAGTAGCCATTGGGTAGTTGGCAGATTGCTAAGAAGTCCCCAACAAGGTGGGGGATGCTGTTTTCAGAAATACACATGCTTCCTGTTAAAGCAGAGATGCTTCCCGACTGTCTATACACTAAGTCAAAACACCAAGTAATATCTTTTTTTCGAGACAGGGTGTTGCTAAGTCACCAAGTTGCCCAAGGTGGGCTCAACTTTCTGATCCTTCTGCCTTGGCCTTTTTAGAGTATAATATATTCTATTTTTGGCCCTTGGAACCATAGGCACCAGGTAGAGAAAGCAAATGCCCAGTGCATCTTCCTCAAACGGAGGCACTTGCTAGGATGCAGGACCTGCCACACGGATGTCCCTGTCCCGAGTCTCAGAATGGTCTGGCCCCCTCACTACAGACTTTTGTTTCTCTCTCTCTCTTTCCCTTTTGGTACTGGGTATCAAGTCCAGGGCCTTCACACTGTGCTTTCATTTTGAGATAGAGTCTTACTAAATCACTAAATTGCTCAGCCTGGACTTGAACCTGAGATCCTCCTGCTTCAGCCTCCCGGAGCACTGGGATTACAGGTGTGCACCACCACACCTGGTTTGTCTAAAGTCGCCTTTCCTGCTGCAAGCACGCAGATGAGCTATCCAGCAGTTCAGCTGCAAGCCTCTTTCCGCGGAGGTGGCTGCGGGTCTCACCTCTAGGCTCACTGCTAGGGCCTGTCCACCGGTCCTCTTGCCTCTTAAACACTTTGCTGTTTCTCATACATTTTTTCTCCCTTTGTTTATTGAGGCATTTAATTTTTTTTTTTTTTGTAGCCTTACTTTTAAGGAGGCCTCTCTTGCTTGCTGAGTGATTCTCAGCCCTGTCTATACCCTGGGATCACCTGGGGAGGGTTTATGTCTAGAGACCTGATTCCTGAACCTGTGGAGGGGCTCACTGGACTGCTCAGCAGTGCTGACTACACGTGAAGCCTTCTCAAGGGCTGCCTGGGAATTGTGTCTGAGGTGAAGACCCGCACTGGATTAGTGCTTCCGAGCTCTGAGGCACACGTAGTGGTCTCCTGGGAATCCTGCTAAAAGGTGGCTCCCGGCTCGGTGAGGTCTGCGAATCTTTATTTCTGACAAGTTCCCTGGGGGACCGCGGCTGTCAGCCAAAGACTCCACTTCCCCAGGGCACTCAACAAAATAATCTACTTCCAAATTGTGGGGCACTGGAAACTGTGTGAGGGTAATTCTGCTTTTATTTATTTATTTATTTATTTATTTATTTATTTATTTTTGCTGCTGTCTTTTAAGATTTCTCTTTTTTGTTTTGAGACAGGGTCACTGCTAAATTGGCCAGCATGGTCTCAGACTTGTGATCCTCTTGCCTCAGCTTTCCAAAGTGGCCGCAGGGCCCCATATATACTCACCTTACCTCTGTCCCTGTAAAGACCACATGGCAGCTGTGTGACAAACCTGTAGGACAGTATGAGCCCACCTTGCAGCCCCTGCACACAGCACCAGATACGATGCTCTACCTGCTCGACACACCTGGAGGGACACCCTTGCTTCCCCTGCCCAGCACAACTTCAAACACCCATTGGTCATTAGCCTGAGTTAAATGAGTTACTCTTTACATGTTTGCTAATTAGTTCTACCAGGTGGTATTATTTCTAGCAAGACCAAGGGTATAAGACCCTGTCAGACAACAGCACAGTCAGTCTCCACACCACATTTGCCTATGGCTAGATATGAGACAAAGAACAGGGCAACCTTAACCTGACACGTGTGTCCCCAGAGTGTCATGCCAGACGCCTTCCTCATGGTCAAACATCAATGTCAAGGTCCCTGTTTTCACTCGAGAGTGCACCATGCATTTACACTCACTCTCTCTCCCTCTCCCCCCCCCTCTCTCTCTCTCTCTCTCTCTCTTTTGGTTTTTGAGACAAGAGCCTCTCTTTATATTCCCGTCTGGTTTCAAATGTCCCCTTCCTGCCTCAGCCTTCTGAGTGCTGGAATTGCAGGTGTACATCACCAAAACTCACTCCGTTATATTAAAGAAATAAAGTGATCAGTACCTGATGGGTGTGAGCCTTACCTGAATCCAGGTGGTCTAGGTGCCAGGGGTCTGTGGCGGATGACATGGGGGACAGCGTCAGTGGGGAGGCCCCGCAGTTGGACTCCACCAGCTCGCCCTGGACGTGTACGTGGACCGAGGCGTTGGTTGGCCTCAGGGCAGCCTTGAGAGGGGCGATGTGGTTGAACTGGACCCTGGAGAGGCAGCCCGTGAACCCTGGCGTGTTGTACTTGTGAATCTCCTGGTCGATCTTTCCTGTTTCTAAAAGAAAAAGAGAAAGGTGAGACTCTGACTCTACTTGTGGACACAGAACAGTCCTCACTTGGTCCTGGTCGGTTTTTCTCCTCGTCCTTTCTGATCTACCCTGATCCTCTTGTACATGCTTAGCAAGTCCTGCTCAGCCTCCTTCCTGTTTCAGACTTCTTTCCTATTTTTTACCTTCAGGATTCTAGAACAAGAAGACGGTGACAACGACAACATCACAGACAGTCTGGGTAACTTAGAGTTTGTCTCAAAATAAAAATAATAATAATAAACCAGGCTGGAGATATACCACAGGTGAACTGAAGTCAAGGCTTAGCCACCACCATTCTTGTACCAGTCAATTCCACAAATGCTCATGTGGAAAAGGGTTCCATATTCCAGATTTAATATTGTTTATAATCTGGACATGGTGAGGCATGCCTGTAATCTCAGCAGTCGGGAGGCTGAGACAGGAGGACTGCCACAAGTTCAGCCTGGGTTATACATAGTGTGAGACCTTTCCTTGAACCTCTCCCACCACAGAAAAATCTCAAATGATACTAGTGTGTAGCTATGACTTTAGCACACGTATTACGGTGAAATTATGTCAATTTGTAAAATAGGTTAGATGGGTCCCATCCTGAGATCAGATGTTAGAATACCATTTATCATAAGACATTAATTTCTGCGTGGAGACATCCCTACTAAGGTATTATTACTGGGGAGAAAAACCGCTCTCCAGAATGCAGATTTAAAAATGCAGTATGCTCACTTCTGAGGTTAAACTCTCTAGCTGCAATTAGTCCTTCTGTGTCTGATTTTCATAATGATGTTGGTTATGGAAAATCGTCTGCTTAAAATGACACAATTTCAGGCAAAATCTGAAAGGGAGCCGTCTGGGACAGCGTAAGGGGCCAGCGTTGGCACTGTGATGTGCTAATGTGTTCTCCTGCTGGCTTTCATGCACGCAGGGCAGAGGCCAGAGTGGGCCTGCTGTGAGCTACCTCAGCAGTGGGCCCATGCAGACACGCCCACTTCTCAGGGGACAGGTCTCATTTCCCTCTGAGACTATTTACGTTCACTCAGATATTCTCCAGTATCCCGCAAGAGTCACTCATCAGCGAATTTTTGTAAGCTTTTAGCATTTTTTGTTTCTTAGCAGTATTCCCTTTTTTTTTTGAGGGAGGTATGTGGTACTGTGAATGAGGAAACATCCCTATAAACTCAGACTTTTATCCCTTTCTGTGTGCTTGTCATTCTAGAGATCGAGTCCAGGGCTTTCTCACTGAAGGACACCTCTAGACCATTTTTATTTTTGATTTCAATACAAAGTCTGCCACAAAGTTGCCCAGGCTGGGCTTGAACGTGGGATCTCCCTGCAGATTTAAGAATGCAGTAAGTTCACTTCTGAGGTTAAATGCACTGTAGCTGCAATTAGTGCCCCCACAGTTTCCAGGCCTTCCCCGGGAGGTCCATTATATTTAAGCTACTAAGAAATGGAGTCAAAAGGCTACAGAAAGCCAACAGGATCTGGCTTTGTAAGTAGTCATCGTGTGACACACCTCTGCTTGGGGCAGTGGCAGTCACCCTTCTTAGATCCTGTGGGGGTCCTTAGCCATGGTGGGCCTGGTCCCAGCAGTGATGGGGTCCATCACTGCTTTGCAGAGACTGTAGGAACAACCGCCCCAGAGCACTGTCTACCTTCTGTCCTTTCCTTTGTGCTCAAGGTCCCAAGCCAGGCCTTGTTTTAAGTAATTCAGAGACTTAATCGTAGGCGAGGAAGTCTTTCGTTCCTGTCTTCTTTTTTTCATCCTTCAAAGAGAGGGTCCTGGGCTACACCACTTTTTCCACTTCCCTTTTTGAAAAAGACCAAGCACACCTAACACCCGGAGGCTTCTGCAGGTCCTAGTACTGAATTTCCCTCTAGTTCCCTGTATGGACTTTGTTACTTCCTCTTCCTGAGAGTGAGCAATCCGGTATTTCACTTCATGGTAGGATTATAGAATTTCCCTTTAACATAAACTTATCCTTTAACAAAACTTTTAAGTAAACAAACTAGCCCACTGGGCTTCTCTCTTAAGAGCCACTGTTCCATTCTTATGAAGTCCATCTTCCTTCCCTCCAGCTGCACTCAATAACTGCCATCAGCTGTCATGGTAGAACTACCTGGACCAGGTAAGTTCCTTGCCTCTTCCAATGGGCAAGACACCTTCCTCTGTGCCTCAGACTAAAAGCTTCTTCCAAATCCTTGATGGAATGCCTATTTTCTGTATTTCCCAGAGTGTCTAAATTAATGTCTTACACAAAATAATTACCCAAGGACTATAGAAATGAGTACAACTGAATCGTGTATTAAACAACTTGTCGCTGAGGGCTGGCTTGGTGGGGGCTGGGACCCTATACCATGGCAATTTAAATATTGCTTGGTTTACTGTGCCCAAGTTTTGCCGTCTTCAGAGGGTAAACTGTGGAATATGGTTTTGAAAAGGGGGGTGGGGGAGGAGTAGCACCTTGAGATCCAACTGACCATTGTCTCGTACTTCCAGAAGCACTGTTACCTGGAATTCTGTGCCTTCCCCCAAAACAGACTTTTCTTACAAAACACTGTATCGCTGTGAAAGCAAAGCCCATCTCAGTGCTGAGTGCCAACTGCAGCTTCAAGTGGGAAGCAGCAGTTTCATGGCTCTTAATAGAATTAAGGAGGACGTGGGCTTGAAAATCACTGCCTGAGTGAACTTTCAATAGTTCTTGGAAAATCAGGCCGAAATGAGATGACTGCTGTGCCCTGGCAGTTGTGGTACGGGTGCTGCGAGACTGGCCACTCTGAAGTGGTGTGCCCCACGTTAGGGCCGAACACGTGGGCCTGCACTGACGGGAGCGCTGGGTGTGGGCTCAGGGGGGTGGATGCAGTTTTTCTGCCCCATTCCCATCTGGCCATGGGTGAATGGACAGGAGCATGAACGGGCCACTGGAATGAATAAATAAATGTGAAGCAACCATAACAACAACAATAAGAATCTTAAAAGCCAAGATCCAAACAGCATAATAAATCCAAATAAACCTCATTCTTAGGCTTTAGTGTGACCAGATGATCAACTGTAAGAAGGATGTGGAGGTGTTGGTACGTAAATTTCACGCCAGCCTCTGCTCTGCTAGGTTTTTAATCAACGTCCTCCCTGACCAACTGGCTTTCAAAAGACGCCTGACCTGTGCATAATGGGTGTGGACCAGTAAGCACAACAGCATTTTATTAATCCCTTAGAGAAACACTAATGAAATTTCCTTGTCATTATTAGATGTTTTTCTCCTGAGTGCAGAAAGGTGGGACTACAACACACAGGTATGATCTGAACAGTTCTTGACCTGCCAGTTCAATGACAGAGAGGCACACTGCTAGCCAGCCGGAGCAGAGCCTTCATTCCTTTTATGCCGTGCCTGCTGTGTTTTCACTGGCTAACCTTTTTTTCTATGGCCTGGGGATACGAACTTGGGTAGTTTGGTTTTTCCAGACAACGGTGAAAAGAAATACCATCGTGCCAAGGTGTACTATCTTGCAAAAATGTAAAGGGCAACTATTTATGTCGAGTGCAGTTCCCGAGCTTCTGGGGATACTGAATAGGTTAAAGTTGTCATTCTTGCCCTTAAAATATAGTCTGACAACAGCAAGCTTATTACAATCTCTAGTTATTCTTATACTCCAGTGACAGTTACGTGGTTATCAAAGACACTGACCTGAAGGAGAAGGAGCGTCTAAATGGGCAGGACCTGGAGCCTACCCGGGCCTGTGTGCTCCCTGCTTCCTCCTGAAACGCTGGCTGTTATTCCTAAAATGTGACTGTTGTCTCACAGCAAAGGTCTAAGTAATGACGACAACAATAACAACGACAACAAGAGAACAACATTTCTCATAAACCCAAGACCCCATGTTTCACAGATTTGCTGTTAGATCTCGGTTCTGAATCTGGGCTTAAATATACCAGGCAGCACCGTGTACTGGGATGTATGTTTAGCACTGATGAATACAGCGTCGTGCTAACAATCACAGCAGGTGGCCAAGGCAGGTACAACTTGCCACCTACTCTGGCTGGTGCGAGTCTCTGCAGGTCACTTGCCCAGAAGCACCTGAGTTAGAAAGCACCTGCGTGTGAATGTAGGAAGTCGGCTGCCATAGCTCAGCCCCACCCATCACTCCTAACAAGATGGCCCGCTTCCTCCAAGCCTTGTTGGCTTTTCATTGCAGTCCTGGGATGCAACCCAGCGCCTTCCTCTGAGCTTCATCCCTGGCCCTCTGATCCTCCTGCCTCAGCTCTAACTGAAGATTTATATTCCCTTGGAAACTCAGCTACTCACACGGGCCTTGGCCTTGTCAGAAATACTGCAAGTACAAAAGACTCAGCAGAGAAAAGCTCTTCCCAGCTAGTTGCAGGGGAGAGGTGGGTGGGTCGGTGTTTAACCTCTCCCTTCCCCAAGCCCAGCGCCCCTGAGCGGGTGGCTGAGAGGTCTGTTGGGTTTCACTTTCCCTTCCAAAAGCGGGGGTTATTTCTGAAATGCTTGCCAGGCCCCTCATTTTCGGCTCCCTAGGTGCTACCAGCCTGCTTATTACCCCAGCGAGGCCCCTGGTCCTGCCATCATCCTCCTGAGCGGCTGGCAGAGCCTCTGCCTCACAACAGCTGGGGCACCATGCGGGAAACACATTTTCTCAGTGCAAGGCCTCCATTTCTCCTGGTGTCATGCTGTGTACTTTGTTTTCTGGTGGATCAGAGTTTAAAAATTTCGGGGGGGGGGGTATCTAGAGGGGGCAGCTGTGGCATTACTGTCTTGGAAAATCTGTTACTGTGAGTCCTAGGGAAATGAATCTACCTGGGACAGATTTTTTTTTTTCCCTGAGGGTTTAATTCCTTTCGGCCAGAGCACATTTTGGCATTGTAGCCGAATGGCTGTCTACTGATGCCCACCCCTGGTCTCCACAGCTACAAAATAGGGACAAGTGTCCCAAACACTAGAGTTACACGCATGATGTGGTTGCTCAGGGACAGAAACAGTCCCGTGTTGGCTTCTGCTCTCCTTTAATGGAACCAACGCATGTAAGGCTTTTTCTGGAGAAAAGTGACAAGATTCCAGACACATTGATGCTGATTCTCTGCTCAAGGGAAGGTGTGCCCAAGGGGAGCGCCATGAAGTTTGAACCACAGTATTTTTTTTTTTTTTTGAGGTAGGTTCTTGCTGTGTAGTCACGCGGGTTCCTAACTCACTATGTAGCCCAGGCTGGCCTTGAACTCACAATAATCCTCCTACCTCAGCCTCCTGGGTCCTGGGATTACAGGAGCCAGTGACCACACCCAGCTTATGTGGTGCTGGGAATTGAACCCATGGCCTTGCACTAAGCAACTGCTGTAACTACTGAGATACATGCCCAGCCCTCGAGCCTCTGTACTGACCAGTAGGATCCATTTACCTCTGGCCTGGTTCATACTCTGCCTCTCGAAGTTTGCCAGTCTTTGGATGACCAGAACCAGAGGGACAACTGCTCAGCAGCAAGCTCATTCCTTAGGAAGGAAGATGCCTAGTGTGGGGTTCTAGCCAATCATAGGCATAAAGAGCACCAGGTTGGCAAACAATGCAGAATGGAAAAGAGAAAAAGATGCTGAATGGAAGGATCAGTCAGGAATCCTGGTTAACTCTCAGGATAGTAGCAACAGCGTCTGCTAACTGCCACCCAGCTGGGGGAGGCTGAGACAGTGAACACTTCCCACATGCCTCCTTCAGCCCTAGCTTTCTTTTATTGAATTAGCCTTGAGGTTTTAGCGTTGTGCTTTGACACCCCCTCCCAAACTCAGCGTGGGGCTGAAATCCTTCTGAGCCTGCGGCCACAGCCCTGGAAGTGAATCCAGAGCGGGTGATGGAATGGCTGTTCACGAGGTAGGTCTGGGCTGGGGCGGCGACGTCTCACCCACCAGGTGGGCTGGGAACTCTGAGGGCCTTGGGTGGCATTGGAAAAAAGTCACATGAGAAAAAATTGGGGCTGTTTTTGGAATTTATGCGAGTGTGTGTGCGCACGTGTGACTTTGGGAGCATGGCAGAAAAGAGCTGCTTAGGGAAGCTGCCCCAGGAAGGAGAGATGCCTTAAGACAGCGGGGGCCAACTTTTCGGGCATCTGAGCTGGTTTTGTGAAGACCATTTCTCCACGTGTGGGGGGGTTGGGAGGTGGTCTGGAGATGAGTCAATAAATACATTATGTTTATTATGCACTTTTTTTTTCATAAGGAAGACACAGCCTAAATCCCTTGGATGGGCAACTCACAGTGGGTTTGGAGCTTCTGGGAGAATCCAATGCCGCCATGGATTTGACAGCAGGAGGGGCTCAGGCAGGGATGGGAGTGACACAGGGCTGGGGCTACAGATGAAAGCCTGCCACCTGCCGCTCTCCTCCTTTGTGTGGTCCTAATGGGCTATGGAGCAGGTGTTGGAGTGTGGGAGATGCCTGTCTAAAGAAAGGAGAAGACACATCTCCTCCCCTTCTTCCTCTCACACCACAGGGGTCAAGCGGAGGCTACCAGACCCCTCTCCTTTTGGACTCATAAGCAGAGACCCAGGGGATGGTGGGTAGGGGTCCGGGTGTGCAGAGGAAAGATAGGGACTAGGTCTCTGTTGTCATGCTGTTTCGGAGACTGGACCAGCAGCCTACGGAAAGGCTGCTCAAAGTGAGATCCTAGCCACTTCTGAGTGTCCCTCCATCCTGGCCGAGTTAGAGATCTGGCCAGGTCTACAGCTTTTCTCCAACAGAAGTTCGAAGAAGAGACTCTTTGTCACCAAGAGGAAGCAGGAAAACAATGCTGGGAACTAAGCTGTGCTTCAGAATACTCAATGCTGGCATTTGCGGGGCAGGCTTTAACCAGCCTTTTTTCTAATTTGTTTTACAAAAGTCTCCGAGCATTTCTCAGCAACTGCCAAGGCTTGCCTCTAAATGCTTTGATTTCCTGGGAATATCTGACATTTCAAATCGTACAACTGAGTTATTCTGAGGTGCGCGTTTGCTTTTATCTCAAAATAACATGAAGTTGGAGTTAAAAGTTAATTTCCAGCCATGGTTAGGTGCCAGAAGGGGAAAGCTTTGGCGCTCATAGCTCTGCTCTGTTCCCATTGTACTCATGTGAAAATCCTCGGTAACAACGGTACTAGACGCTGGAAACTCAGAAATATGCATGGAGTAGGAAATTGGAGTTTTGGGCTTATTTTTGACTTTTTGAATCAACTTAATTGAATGATGATTTGTATGCAAAACCCCTGTCTTAAATGTCCAGTATGAGTTTTGCCAGATATGTATAACTAGTACAATAAAACAAATATATAATGTTCAAATTTGGATGTTTGTACAAAGTTCTTTTATTTCCTTCCTTTTTCCCTTCCTTCCTTTGTGGGACCGGGGTTCAAGCCCAAAGCATCACACTGAACCATTATCACAAGCCAATTTTTGAAAAGAATTTTTGATTTTTGAGACACAGTTCCCTAAGATTTGGAGACAGGGCTCTTCTTGATGTGTGTGTGTATATGTGAAAATTTCTCCCTGAAATTGAACTTACTTAAAAGACACACCCTGTAGTATAAGCTGCTTGGTGGTAGTTCCATTTGAGATTTTTAATAGTTCTGTCATTTGGGTAAGAGAACTTGTAGACTGTTCTAGCACTGTACTTAAAATCTAATTGGATAATGCAGATTTGTGGAAGGGTTTTTGCTACAGTGAGCCTTGCTTTTCTTTTGTAAAGGTCTCTTTAGAGACAGAAAAGGAGTGTTTTATGGACAACAGGGAAGCGTGCCATAGTCAACTTACAGGTGTGGGGGCGTGGCTCACTCCAAATCCATGGTTTTTGCATAGTCAGTTACAAAGGGTGATCAAAAGTGTACAGTGAATACCTAAAGAAAAACTTACCATAGTAAAAGACATATTGCCAAGAATGACTAGGTAAGTGTGTGTCCAGAGTGAGGGGGAATTCTGAATAGGATTAATGGCAACGTATCTTTTATTGTAATACATAACTTTTTTTTTGAGACAGAGTCTCACTCTGTGGTCCAGGCTGGCCTTGGACTCATGGGAATCCTCCTGCCTCAGTCTCTTGGGTGCTGAGATTAAAGGAATGCGCCACCATGCCTGGCTTATATGGTGCTGGGGAACTGAACCCGGGGCCTTGTGCTTGCTAGGCCAGTGTTTTAATTCAAGCTGAGCTACAACCCAGCCTCTGTACCAGATTTTAAAATTTAAACATTCACTGTATTTTCAGGTCACGTGTTGTTTTTCAAACATTAAGAGCAATTTCTGTCACATAAAAGCCTTACGGTGGTGTGTGCTCATGCACTTATTCACAGGCAATGGCACCATGTAACTCCTGGCTTTTCCTGAAGTCAAAATAAGCACAAATGTCAATATTTTGCATCAGTTCAGTATAGGGAGACAGCCACAACCATGTAACTAAAGACAGTCAAGAAAGAGGACTTCCAGAACTGCTTCAGAAAGCGGTAAAAATGATGGAAATGATGGGGAGGCTTCTCAGGGCGATCAACAGGGCAATGTGCCTTTTCCTGTAAATTCCTTAAATAGGTTTAGACAGTTGGCATATTTTTGGTCTCACTCTGTATGAACCCATGACTGTGTGAAGCGCATTTGCAGCACCTGGCTGAGCCTCACTGACTCCCTGTCATCCACCCACTTCCTCCCTCTTTCCCCACAGCACTGTCTGAAGGGCAGCCCTTCAGTGGGTGTCCTCCGAGGGACTGCCAATTACCTAAAAGATGGGAGAATGTCCCCAGTCTGTCGCTGGGGCCTACTCTGTTTACCACATGGCTCTCCTCTGAGGGCCTCTGTGAACATTTATTTCCACAAATCATTGTCCTTGAAACATCGTCTTTAGACTCCAAAATATTTCAGCCAGCTGGAGTGATAACTCCCTTAAGATCACTTTATCTGCTCTTGGAGTCTATGCAGGTCCTGCTTGGAGGACAAGCTACCTGGAAGACAGGGCAGGTGACTCTGGAGAAAGGCACAGAAGGGGCCCTGGGGGAAAGGGGCTGCTGGTGAGGAGCTCAGGGACTCAACAGGCCATGTGCGATGCAGGACAGGGAGTGGGATGAAGGAGCTCCTCATGGGTGTGAGCTGAGAGGACCACTTCTTGTCCTGACTCAGTGACTCCCTGAAGGGGACCTTGGACAAGCTTCCTGCACCCTCTGGCCCAGCCAGCTCCTCTGCCTCCCGCACAGAGGCAAAGGTTCTCCTGGTGGTCCGTGGCACCTCCAGCACTGAGCCTTCACTCACTGTCTCTTAGAGTCACTGAATTAAGCCTGGATTGCATGACTGTGGGCCTGTGTCTGAGTCCACCCTGCTTGCTCATTAACCTTGTCAAGAACAAGAGCCCCAGCCAGGTGTGTTTGCGCAGGCCTGTCCCAGCACTCTGGGACATTGAGGCACTAGGATTACGAGTTTGAGCCCTGCCTCCTGGGCAATTTAGTAACTTAGTGAGACCCTCTCTCAAAATAGATTTTTATTTATTTATTTATTTATTTTTTGAGACAGGGTCTTGCTCTGTAGCCCAGGCTGGCCTTGAACTCAAGACAATCCTCCTGTCTCCAAGTGCTGGGATTACAGGCGTGTACCACCACGCCCAGCTTATGTGGTGCTGGGGAAGGGAACTCAGGCTTTGGTGCTGGGGAAGGGAACCCAGGCTTTACTCATTGAGCCATTCCTCCAGCCCCCCAATTTCTTTAAGAAGCCTGGATATACAGCTTAGTGCAAAGGTTCTGGTTCTGTTTCCGGCACTGCAAACACAAACAAATCCCCAACAATTTCTCATTGCTACTTTATCTCTTTCTAACCTTGACAGAATTTTTAACTGGACTCATGACCAATCAGATGAATCCAACCTCTCCCAGCTCCCTGGAAAGCTAGGTGTGGTTATCTATGAAGTGGTTATCTGCCTGGTGGGTGGGGTGAAAATTCTATGTACACATTTTGGGTACTATGGCTTGGTGAGGAAAAGCCAAGTCATTTCTAGAGAACCAAATGAGTGTGATGGTGAGAGTTACAGGGGGGTGGAGAGGGTATAGGAGGGCCAAAAATGGGGAGGGAAGGGATCATAATATTGAAGTGATATATGTGCACACAGTACTCAGGTTCATTGTAAACATTATGCATTGCATATATGTATTAATAAAAATGATAAAAAAGGAAAAAAGACATGTCATCTCTTCCCTTCTCTTGTTTTACATGGCTGGAAAGTGGATGTGATGGTAGGAGTGGAGAAGCCTGCCTGGACCGTGAAGTAGAGGTCACATACCAAAGGCCACTTGTTGAGAACATCAGAGAGTAAGACAGCAGAGTCTGGGCCCCAAATTATAGAGCTATCTTCTCAATCCTGAGCTGAGCATTTGGGCTGTGAAGTGAGAAAGAAATAAGTCTCTTTTGTTTAAGCTTCTATGATGTTGGGCTTCTCTCTTACACCAATACATTCATAATGAGTACAGCAGTCAACAGATTCCTAACGAACACACTGGTCAACACAATCCTAACACACGGATCAGTAGATCCCAAAACACGGTGTTATGGTTTGGATCTGGTATGTCCCCCCAAAACCTCCTGTACCTATGGATACTGTGTACTGCTGGGAGGTAGGTCCTGGCTGGAAGAGGCCCACGCTTGGGGCTTGACCTGGAAGGATATGTGTAGGTTCTGCCCTTCTTCCCAGACTTGGCTCTGTTCTGCCATGCTGTGAGGATCTGTCTCCAGCTCATCCCTGGCCCTGGCCCTGACTCTGCCCCACCATATGACTCTTCCATTTCCAGCTGCCTACCTATAAATGGACTATGACCTTCTGAAGCTGAGCTAAAGTAAATCTTTCCTCCTGTCCTTGTGGATGGTGGAAATTCTGTCCCAGCAATGAAAAAATAGCTAAGATACATGGACCAACAGAATCCTAATAGACACATGGGCCAAAAGAAGAATCCTCACACACAAGTCAATAGAATCCTAATGAACATAGCAGCCAATATAACCCTAATGAATTCAATGGTCGTTAGAATCCTAACAAACACACCAGCCAATAGAATCCTAATAAACACTCTGGTCAATAGAATCCTAATGAACACATGGTCTAATAGAATCCTGACAAACACATCAGCCAATTGAATCTTAACAAACACCTTGGCAAACAGAATCCTAACAAACACACCAGCCAACAGAATCTTAATGAACACACCAGCCCAAAGAGTCCTGACAAACACGTTAGTGAATAGAAAACTGACAAGCACTGCCAGCCAATAGAATACTGACAAGCATGCCAGCCAATAGAATCCCAATGAACAACTGACCAACAGAATGCTACCAAGCACTCCAGCATTTTCTAAGGCTTTGTCCCGGCTGTGCCCTCTGCCTGGGCGCATCCCTGCAGCAATCCTGTGGCAGGCATTTGGCACCCTTCTGGTGTCCTGCTTGGTGTCAGGTCCTCAGGGCGCCTTCACTGGCCAGCTCAACCAGAATGGCGAAATCCAGAGTCTCTGCATCACATCATTCTGTAGATGCGACCATTGCTATATTTGGTGATGATCATGTCTGCGCCCTGCGGGCAGGGACCCCACCTCTTGCGCTCACTTGTATCTCTCCAATGTGTAGAACAGGATCTGGCCTGTACTGGGGACTTGCAGCATTTACATGATGAACAAATGTAGCCACTGTAGCCACATGTTTCTAGGATTATTTTCTCCCCACCTCAGTTCTCAGACCTGGTATAAAAGGACAGGGGACATCTTCCAATTCAGAGGTGATGGGAGGACTTTTCTGAACCTCTAGCACAGCAGCTGGAGATCACAGATCTAAATGCATAGCACTGCTTGCTCACCTGACATTTCAACCTACAGCCTGTCTACGAATGCCAATTAAATGCGCCTGGAACATGTTACCACGAGAGCCCTTACAAGAGGTAGACTGGGTCTGCTGCCAGGTATCCCTCCAATAATTCATGATATGACTAGGAAATATTGGTTCTGAATGTAAGACAGCTTTTGAAAGGAACGGGGCTGCAGTGCACTTTGTGGTTACAAACACCTAGAGTCAGAGATGGCGTGTCGACCCAACCGGCTATAGTGAATGCTGCCGAGGTCCACAGACTGACCAGCTGGATGGGCATCAGATATTCTCTGCTACATAAATCTCCAAAGATCAGGAGCTCTCTAGCAGAGGACAAGTACTCATTTATTCCTTCCTGATGCAAATCTCATCTCTGCAAGAACGAGAAGAGCTTCTTTTCAATTACAGAACCAAAACGGGGCCTTAGCCCTGCTATGCAGAGCTCTGCGGCCACACGTGAAAGTTCCAGAACCTCCTGGATATACTGGAGATTTGTGTCTATACTTCCCACACTCCCCACATTGAATCCATCAGCACCATCAGCTGCACCTCTAAAATACATCTGAAGTCTGCTCAATTTTTTGTTGCTTCCTATAACTTTGCCCTCTTGGTCAAGTCACCATATCCTCCTGCTAGAGTCTTGTAGCAGCCTCCCCTCGGGCCTCCTGGCCTCCACTCAGGCGCACTGCTCCACCCATTGGCTACACAGAGGCCAAGTGACATTCTAAAACCCCCCAATGACCTTCTATTCAAGCCATAATAAAATTCAACCATTCATCATACCATAATGCCACGGTCTGTGAGGCCCTTCATTTCTTAAAGTTTTTATTTTATTTTTTATTTCTGGTGGCATTGGAGATCCAACCTAGAGCCTTTACATTAAGATACATCCACCCCCAGCCCATGTTTTACTTTGGATTTAGAAATACAGTCTAAGTCACTACCTTGCTCAGGCTGAGCTCCAACTTGAAATCCTCCTGCTTCAGCCTCCCAAAGTGCTGGGATGACAGTACTTTATAAACTTCCTGCTCCTTCCTCTCTGACCTCAGCATCTACAGTTCTCCTCCTCCCTGGTCACACACAGCTGCATCTGATGCCCTGTGGGGGGGGGGGGGGGGAAGAAGCTCTGACCTCCTCTGGTTCAGCGTCTTTGCTCCTGCTGTTCTGAGTAACTTAACATACCCTGTCCTCAGATCTGGCCCCCAGACCGCCCTACAGATCACACCTCCTCCCCCAGTGCCTCTCCACCATCCTACTGCTTTTTACATTCTTCATAGATTTATCAGGATTTAAATCAGTAGCATCTTTTTTCATTTTTGTTTTTTTTTGTCCCCAATGAGAACAGGGACTTCAGATCTTGCCACCCTGAAAAGGGGCTTGAATCAGTGTGACATGAGAACTGTCTCTCCTGCTCCTGGGTAAGAGAGGAAGGAGTCTCAGATTTCAACTCCTTGAATGGAAGGAATAAGAAATAGCTGAAAAAAATTCCTAGATAAAGATCACTCGGAGTTTTACAGGGAAACACAGGAGAGAGGTTTTCTGAAGTTCACCCAGAAATGGATCCACTAAATGGCACAGGAAAAAAGAAAGTGGGGAGGTAAGTTTGAATCAGTGCGAATTCCAGAATGTTTTGCAGCATGTAACGGAAGTGTCAAGAAAGATCTAAGCTGCGGCCAAGTGATCTTCTAAAACCACCACTGACTTTCTGGTGCGGGCCTGTAAGCCCAGCACTCTGAGAGGCTGAGACAGGAGGATCACACGTTCGTGGCCAGCCTGGGCAATTCAGTGATTTAGTGAGAACCTGTCTCACAATAAAAACTCATCACCCACTGCCAGTAGCAAGCCCACAAAGGGCTTGCTTGGGGCTTTGGTTCTCTGTCCTGCCGGCAGAGAGGGTCTGATTTTCTTCCCAGTCACCACATTCCCGCCCTGCATGTGTTTTGGGATTTTTTTAGGCTCCTGGAATTACTCCAGAATACAGTTGCCACGTCTACCCACATCTCGTGTGGCCTGGCCAGCCAGGTCAGCCCAGTCAGCCACCACAGGCTGGCTCTCATCACTTGTGTATTTTCTTCCAAAAGCCCCGCTGAGGGGCAGTCTACATTTCACCTTGGGTGGGTGACCTGCTCCCCTGGGAGCACTTGGGGGTAAGTGGTGACAGTGACGCACAATCGGGTCATCCTGGCCTTAGGACACCTGGAACCTGTAAACCTGAGGTGAGCCTTGGGTATCTCTGGATCTTCCCCAAGTGGAAAGCTGTCCCCTGGGAGCCAGACTTTCTTCATTTAGAAATGGATTTTAATCACAAATGTGACAATGAGCAATTGTTACTTTTTTTTTTCATTTAAAAAAGAAACTGGAATTTTCACCTTCTGAGTAAGTTCAAATTCTAAAGGAGAGAAGAGAAGATGGGGGAATGCCTTATAAAAACATATTTTTAAGTTGTTCTTTCAAATCTTTTTGAAGGAAAATATGGTCTCCATGGACACTCAGAGTTCTGGGGCTACACAAATCCCTTGGGGTCGACAGGGACCCACCGGCTTCCCTGGAAATGGGGGACCAACTCTCCATGACTGTTCAAGGCACAGAGCCCAGGGGTTTCGGAGCTCCAGAGCTGTGACAGGAGAATTACCACCCCCCCCCCCCCCCTCTGTGCCGCAGGTGGCTGGAGAAAGGGAAGGACTGGGGGGATGGGAAGGGGCCACTCAGCTAACAGTGTCAAAGGGACCCCAGTGCCCAGCAGGCTTCAGAGGGATTGCAAAGGACGCTAAGCATTTTCCCAACCGGATTTCACACCATGTGGAAAAGGAATCAATCCAGGACGGGTGGGAACAATGAGGGTTAAGGCAGACAAGTTGGACCCTGCCTCAGTATCTAAACACAGTTGGGATTCCTCTGTGTGTGCATGTGTGTGTGCACGTACGCAAGCATATGTCACTGAGGATCGAGCCCAAGGGCCTTTGCATTGAATTAAATCCTCAGTTTATTTTTATTTCTCATTTTGAGACAAGGTCTCATTAAGTCACAAAGTTGCCCAGGCTGGGGCTTGAACTTGTGATCTTCCTGCCTCGGCCTCCCAGACTGTTGGGATTACAGGCCTGCACCAGCTTACTTCTTCCTGCCACAGTGGTCTGCTCTGGGGCAGTCACCTTGGAACTCACACCGATCCTGTAAGTCACTGAGTCCAGTGTCTGGGCCCCAAGCATCTACACCCTGTTTTCTCTGCCCACTGCTCACAACGGAGGCCCCAACAAACACAGGGGCAGTTCTCTGCATGAGCCCCTCAGCGGGTTAAAGGAAGCGCCCTTGCCTCCAGGCCGTGCCCCCAGACTTGGGATTGTCTAATGTTACTGTCCACTCACCACTTTCTGGTCTGGGACAGTCACCTCTAACTGATGACATTCCGAAGACACCCCCTGTGGCTTGTCCCCTGCGGGACTGTGGGTGTACCCTGGCCCCCACCCCCCACTCCCATCAGCTTTGCCTGGCTCATGTGCCACGCTGACAGTGCTCCAGCCTTCATCTCCAACTCCTGCAACCGATTTTTTGAGCCTACATGTATAAGCTTGTATTTCATCTCAATAATCTCACTTTATTGGTTGTGACTCAGATTTACAGCCACTTTAAAATAATATTGTAACTTACATTTAATTGTATTTTCCCAATAACCAAAGTGCGTTCCCATATGCTATCACTGCCCTCCTAATTCCCCCCGCCCGTCCATCACCAGGAAGGAAATCCGATTAGCGGAAGTGACGACAATGGTCTCCGATACCAAACAGCCAGGAGCAAGAGACCGGCCTGCTCACACACCTCCTCGGGAGGAAGCGGATGGCAGACCACAGCCCCACGCCACGGAGACCTGGACACCCAGGAATTAATCAATGATCAACTTCCTGCTGTTCCGACGGGAATCTCAGGTGATCACTGATCACTGCTTGACTTGGTTTCGCCCTCTTTACCATCAGCTAACTCAGAATTTCCCTCTGAGCCGCAAACACTCGCTGAGCACCTAATACGATGCTCTGCACATATGCATACTTAAAATATTCGGCTGATAAATGAACATATATATATATACCACGATGTATTGTTTCAGATACATGGCTTAAGTCAGGAAATGCTAGTGAAGACCAATTGATGGGGTTTATGGCACGGTCCGGGATACCCCCCTCAACCTCACCTCTCGGGTAATTAGACTCCCCTGAATCAGCTGCAGCCCCGCCCGTGATTGGAATGTGCCTCCAAGTCACCAACCTCGCTAATCTTGGAACCTGTGCGTGAGAAAGGAGGGAAGGCTCCCTTGGGGCACTGCTGACCCCGGCAGTCGCGCCGCTTGCTGCGCCCTGATGTACGTCCAGTGTAGTCATCTACTCCAGGATTTTTTATGTCTTCCTTCTACCATTCTATACTGCTTGGAAAGACCTTTAAAAATCCTTGAAAGTTGGCATTTCCTCACGTTCAGCGCCGCTGCAGACTCACGGAGTTCCCCACAGTTACCTACTGGTGATGACCGATGTGGCAGATGCTGTTAACATTCTGAGGTGTGAGGCACTTATGACTGGGGGAGGAAGTCGCGGTAGGGACTGGGGCCCAGCTCAGCGGCTAAGGCCCTGGTTCGATTCCCCAGCACCACGTTTGCTGAGCCTGGTGGTGCATGCCTGTCATCCCAGCACTCGGGAGGCTGAGGTGGAAATCTGCTGTGAGTTCAAGGGCAGCCTAAGCTGCACAATGAGCTCAGAAACAGTTTGGACTGCAGATCAAGACCCCCTCTCATAAAAAGTCTTTACAATGAATTAATGATTGATTAATACAGCAACTACTATATGCTTAGGGAGTACTCAAATAGAAGCAAGGAAAGCAGACGAGGGAAAGGTGACGATGACCTGGTGCCTGGACTCTTTCGACTTGATGCTGAAACCTAAGCGAAATATACTGGTTGATACTGAAATTAACCAGAGTCTGAGAAGTGCTGTCCTACAGGGCAAGTGGTGCTCAGGAAGTACACGGGAGAAGGCCACTCTGGCCTGGAAAGTGGGGTCACTGGCCACAGAGGGCAGGCAGAGCTCACCTTGTGCTAGGGGATGGGACACACTCCCTCTGGCTGTCAAAGTGCTCGGTGGTAAAGTGCTCTGTGCAGCATTGTGAGAGGAGGGGCTTGGGGCACTGGGGCCTGAGGGTGGACGGACACCCAGGTAAGGGCCTCATGCCACAGGTCAGTGCAGGGTCTCCAGCAGGAACTTCCTGGAGAATTAGCTGGGGATGAGGCCTCACTCTCACCAGGGGAGTTTTTCTTTGTACTTTTCTTACCCAAAGGTCACTTTCAACCTTGAGAAAAAAGCCCCCAGTCTGATGTGCTCCACACAGATTCACCGGGAAGAGGTTTAGAATCAGCGTCTTAACTGAAATAGTTGCTTCTAGAAGCGCTCACCGCCAGGGTTTGAAACCTCTGCTTTTCCTGAACCAATGCATAGAAATGATCACAGTATTTGTGTCTTCCCACGGCTACATTTAGGGTCAACAATGAGCTTTAATCTAGTGCCACTTCCACATACAAACACAGCCAGAGGTGTAAAAACACAACAACAAAAGCACTCTGACCATGATTATCTGTAAAAGCAGGGTGACCACTGACACACTTGTGCACGTCTGCACAGACATGACAAACCCCTGGTCAAGGCAGGCCAAGGGCCACAGGAAAGGGCTCCCTGCAGCCTCTCTTCTCATAAAGGGCCAGGGGCCTTGGGGGCTGGAGGATTCCACCAAGGTGAAACAATGGGAGACACAAGCGCTGTTCCTGCAGAGGCCTTGGTTAAACTGCTCGTGATTCCCCTCCGGGCCTTACCTCCAGGGGGCACCACACCGAAGACGCCCTCTTTTGGGGTCCTGTGTGCGTGCGTGCGTGTGTGTGTGTGTGTGTGTGTGTGTGTGTGTGTGTGTTGTGGTTCTCTTGTCTCTTCCTGTCTTTCTCAGTCACTGAAGTAGACCCCTGGCTGAAGGTGGGTTTGGTCTATAAGGATGATTTAAAAGATGATGTTTATATAAACAATTTCATTACAGTAGAAGATATTTTGAATTGATTCAGAGTATCGAGATGACAATGATGGGTAACCAAAGACACAGAAAAGGACCTCCAGAACTGCTCCAGAGAGCGGCAAGGATGATGGGCCAGCGCATGCAAAGTGAGGGGCATTTGAGGATTCATGACAATGTGTCTTTTACAGTTTTTTTTTTTTTTTTGAGACAGGGTCTCACTCTGCAGCCCAGGCTGACCTTGGACTCAAGGCAATCCTCCTGTCTCAGCCTCCAGAGTGCTAGGGTTACAGGCGTGCGCCACTACGCCTGGCTTATGTGGTGCTGGGGAACTGAACTCGGGTACTTAGCGCTTGACTTAGCACTTGCTAGTTAAGCGTTTTAACCACTGAGCCATTCTTCCAGCCCTGTAGTCATTTTTACAAATATAAACACACTGTATTTTCTGGTCACCCATTGTGCATCCTGAGCGTCTATACTTCCTGGAGACACACAGAGCTTTCATGTGATCCCAGTGCATCCTGTCAAAGCTGTCGTATACCCCTTCACTAGCGAGACATCAAGGCTGCAAGATTTATTTCAAATTTACCTTGAGTCAGAGTGTGGAGAATGCTAAGGTGAGGGTAACCCTATGGTACAGAAAGACCAGAAGATAAGGAGATGAGAGACCCAGCCGGCTAAGCCTCCTCACCCCATCCCACTGAGGAGCGGCATGACATAGCGCTAGTTTAGCCTCGTCTCCTGGAGCCTCAGTTTTCCGATCTGTAAGATGGCCACAGTACTAAGTGACTCCCAAGACCGCACTGAGGATGCGCGAGAGCAGCATGGACAGAAGCCTCAGATGCTGAGCGGGGAGCAACAGACCTTTGAGAAACGGTTGCTCTTGTTACTTCTCTGTTTTCCTGGAGCCTTGGGACTTAAACAACAGCCTACCACTGCACGTAAAAGGACTCTTCTGGACCGGGGCCATGGACACAGCTCAGCTACTGATTTAAAGAGAAAGAAATCCTTTCTGGAAGGGCTGGGTGCAGGGGCCTCCCAAAGTGGACACTTCAAATGAGCAGGTGCCCAGTGGTGGTGGGGGGCATTACAGAAGAACTGGGTGGGCTCGAGGAGGGAGGGTTTCCTAAGTGTGCTCATGTCCCCCTCACAGAGTGTGTACCCGCTGCTGACTCCCTTGGGGGACACGACTCCCTCCCCCTCCCATTTGAGACGTGAACTGGACCGTGCTGGAGGAGCTCCCAGTTTCCTTCCAACTCTAGGCAAGATTTGCCCACTTCTCTGGTACCGAAGAGTACAGATGTGAAGCCAAGCCTTGGGGTGCACACCTGTCATCCTGACACCCGGGAGGCTGAGGCAGCAGGAGCCCAGCCTGGGCAACCCTGCAACTTGGCGAGACCGTGTCTCAAAAATGAAAACGGGCTGAAGATGTAGCTCAGTGTGAAGGTTCTGGGATCAATACCCAGCGCTACAAAAATAAAAATAATTTTAAAAAAAGCAGAAAGCTGGGTGTGGAGCAGCCATAATTACACATCCCATTCTATGCATCCCCCTGGCCAAGAATAGGTGAAGTGTCCTCTAAATAAACCATTGAACAGAATCTCTGATTTTCTAACCCCCGGCCTTGGGAGTCCACAGAGCTCCCTTTCAGCTGTTAATAATGTAAATCAATAGAGCGAGGGGGAGGAGACCGCAGCTACTCAGGCGCTGGAACTTCGTGGAGTGTTAATGGTGATGATTAGACTCAGGCAAAGAAAAAGCGGGAATCAATTCGATCCTCCCCCCACCGCCCGTGGGGTCCCGGAGTCCTCCGCCACACGGGGACGGGCGAAGGCTGAACAGCCACCTTCGGGGACAATCAGACACGACGCCAAGTTTGGAAAAGGGAAGCCTGACAGAGAAACCAGACGCTGCTTCTACCCCTCGAAAAGAAAAAGGCCAGATCCACTGAGCCGTTGACGCGGCGATTCTAGCCACCCGGGGCTCTGTGGGTCGGGTTCACCGCCCCGTGCGCCGAGGCTCGGGTGCGCTCTGCCGAGGCACCTGCCGGCGGCCCCTTCCGCGCGCGTGTCTCCGCGCGTCCCCGACTTTCCAGAAAGCACCTCGAGAGTCCAGCAAACTACTTGGCTCTAAATGGAAAGCCGGTCCTCCGCTAGCGCAAGCCGGCAGAAAAACACTCCCGACGCGTCTACACCGCTGACGGCTCGCCCCGCGTGGTTCCCGGTTTTGATTTGACGCGCGCGCGCCGCGGGGCCACAGTCGGCCTCGCCAGCTTCCCTCGGCTCGCCCGGCGGGGCCCCCGGGGCGGACTGGGGGACCCAACACGGCGCACCCAGCCGGCCAAGCCCCCAGCCCGCGGCGCCCGCAATCGAGAACACCCGCGCGGGCGCGCGGTGCAGCCCGGACCCCGCTTTCTCACCCCGGTGCCGCCCCCGGGTCCCCGCGTCCGCAAGCGGGAGCCGCCCGCGGGCGGTACTTGCCTTTTCCTGCCACTCAGCCCTGGCGCAGGCGCGCCCCACGCCCCGGGGATGCAGGTAGATCTCCCGCTGGCCGGGTCACAAGCCACGGGCCCCGAGATCCGTCCTTTGTCGCCGGCAGCTGGAACTGCAGCCCGCAGCTCCGCGGCTCCGGGATCAAACTCGGGAAAGGCAGGTGAAGGGAGGGTGGAAAACCCGGAACGGAGCTCCGGGCTCGGCAGTGGATCTGACCTTATGGAGGCAGCCGCGGAAAAAGGAGAGACCTAATATATGGACTGGATTTACAAAGTGGAACTTTGCCCACGGCCTCCCTCAGGGGCAACACAGGCAGCACAGAAGTGAGTGCCCTGCTTTTGGCCTCTGACCCCAGCCCGATGCAGGGTTAGCCGCCCTGGGTGCTGCCCCGTGAGGGCCTGGACTTTGGGGAGGGAAACTTTGTTCTAGTTTAGCGCTCCCTTCCGTGAAGATGAGGGCTAGGCTTATTGTGGGTGATCTTAATAATGGTGTTAGGCAGGTAGCAGGTCATTAGTGGGCCCGAGGGCAGAAAGGAAACTGAAAATAGCTTCTCCAATTATAGGTAAGTAAAGGCACAAAGACATTTAAAATCACATAGTAGGTCTTGGATGCAAAGACACTGGGGTCTGTTTCTAGAACAGGGAATACACCATTAATCCTGGCAGCCATGGCCGGCCCAATGATACCCGGGAAGGAAACCTTCTCTAAAGACCCTCCTGCCTTGGGCTGTACCGGGACAAAGCTAAGAATTTGTTCTCTGTAAATTTCCTGAGTTTCTCACATAATGAAGCCCCCCTGGGAAATTCTAGCTAAGGAAAAGACAGGAAGACATTCTGCAATTCTAAAGTGACTTCTAAGTAAAATGTCAATACACATTATAGTTACCCTGGGTCCTGGACCCCAGGAGTCACCGCTGCGTGCATCAAAGGCTGGTGCGGTTGCCCCCGCAGCCCACCCCTCTTCTCTCCGGAAGGTGCAGATCTCTCTGAATCTACTTTACAATATATCATACCTAAGCTTCTGTGTCGTGGCCTGTGTGTCTTGATGGAATTCTTTCCCCAAGGACATAGGGACCAAGGAAAGCCAGGATTCCTCTCAGGGGCAGGACTGGCTTCTGGGTAACAATGGGATAGTGGGGAAACAGATGTTGTGTTTGATGCCCTGGGCAGAGATACAGAACCTAGTTCAGTAGGGGTTATTCCTGAGGGAACACTGGGCGATCCGAAACAGCAGAAATAGTTGGTTGGTTTTTCTGGACCTGAGTGATCCCTTTGCCCTCCCAGGTTTGCTGCGTGAATCTGTGGGGGTGACCTGCCACAGCACTGGCTACCTCCTGCCTGACACTTGCCTGCTGTGTGAAAGCTTCTCCTGCTAATTTTTTTGTTTGTTTTGTTTTTCCCCTTTCTTCTACGTTCTTTCTGTTCTCCTTTTAGAGAGTTCAATCTTTCCATACTTGCCAGGAGAACTGGAATATTTTGATGGCCTATAAAATTAAGTCTTTTGCCTTCTCTATGTTGTTTCTCCAATTTTGGTTGTGGGAAAGAAAATTAGAAAGAGGCAACTTCACCTTTATTAAGCGCTTTCATCTGATCAAAGGATAAGATAATAGTGCCCATTTTAGTTTGGTCTTTATTTTCTCTCTCTCTCTCTCTCTTTCTTTCTTTTCTTCTCTCTTTCTTTCTGGTATTGGGGAACAAGCTCAGGGCCTTCATACTGAGCTACATTCCCAGCCCATTTTTACTTTTGGTTTGGAGTTAATCTCACTACATCACTGAGTTTCCCAGGTTGGGCTTGAACTCGTGATCCTCCTGTCTCCGCCTCTCAGGGTGCTGGTCTGTGCCACCAGACCTGAGCATCTCAACTTTCTGACAGGTCACATGAGCTGGTAGGAGGACTATGACCCACAAAGGGATACAGTTCATGTCAAATGACAAGTGCTAGGAATAAAAAAGCTCAGAAGCAGTCATCAGCCTTTGCTGTAATATTCGTGTGAACACACGATGTTTGTGAATGCCCAGGCTAATAACGTGTATGTGTTCATTTATACAACACATTGTGACACCCTGGAAAAGGCAAACCTATAGGGACAGGGAGCAGGTGAGTGATTCCCAGGGACTGGGAGCAGAGGGTAGGGCTGGCTACACAAGTACAAAGGAGGTTCTGGGGTGGTGGGATTGTGCCGGATGCTGGTTATAGTAGTGGCTGCCTGCATATGTGCATTTATCAAATGTCACATAATGCTACATTAAAGAATGAATTGTGCACTCTATAAGCTGAAAAAATACTGAAGCCATACTAAAGATGGAATTTATCAAGCTTAAGGATGGATGAAGTCCCTGTGAGCCAGAGAAAACAGAGCTGTGAGGTAACCTGGAATTTAACAGGGAGGAGTCTGTGGACTCCCGAGTACAGCTCATGCTCTGGTGCTCTGCGTTGTGGGGGGGCCAACAGCTGGCGCACAGCACACACGAACCACTCCTTTTGCGGTCCCCACTGCAGTGACAAGGGACCCATCTCTCTGTGGGGAAATTAGAGAGACCTGTAGCAAAGCTCTAGTGAGGACACAAGCAGGGCCAGCTCTCCGGCAAGGTCACAGAGGCAAAGGGACGCTGCTGTGCGAACAAACAAGAAGGACCTGGTGCCGCACACAGGGGTTCCCAAACCTTGGCCAGGCCCAGGTGTCACGATACCCAGTGGTCTGCCCTGCTCTGAAGTTCCCTGGTCATTCTTAGCAGTGGCTCAGGGGGTGGTGTTGGGCATGTGGCCTGAGGACTGAGGCAGAGCAGGGAGAAGTCTCCAGTCACATGGGGAGGGGGCATCTTGGCCTGCAGAGGGCGCAGCCAGACAGGAACTTCCGCACCCGTGGTCTGGGCCTTTACTTCCCATGAGTACTCTGGGCCCAAAGTGACCCCTACACACTGGAGAAGTCCAGCCACGTTCCCTTAAGAACAAGGAGGAGAAAATCACTCAGAGGGCAAAAGAATCTGTCAGGAATTAACGAATTTTGTTAACGTGTAGGTAGCAACACCTGCGCAGGCTGTCACCTCTGCTCCCAGCTCACAGGCAAGCCCATCACTTAAGGAGTGTCTGCTTAGAAACCGGTAAGGCAAGGTTCACCGACACTAAATTTACCCACACTATCTCGTCCCCCTTCACGACTGATGACGCCAAGATAAGACTGAGATATTTTAAAAACTTACAGGGACTGTTCTTCTGTCAGCTTTTGCAATGGCGTGTTCCAGACCCCGCAGCAACAACTGTGAAGTCCCCAGTCACTGCCCTCAACATGCAGTCACCCTGGATTCCTGCGGCACCTATCCACAAATGTCCCATATTGGGATTCCTAACCTGGAGCTGTCCTCTCTCTTGTGAGAACTGGACTGTCACCTCCAGTGATAAGGGCTTCTCTGGAGCCACTCACAGGACCAGAACTGAGGCAATGGTTAACCAGGCTGGGCCCCTCAGCCTCCTGATAAAAGCAGCTGGTCTCTTGTCAACAGGCCTGGACCCGATCTTTGTCAGTACTGTGGCGCCTTCCTTTCTTCTCCTCCTCCAGCTGAAGTACCTTCCCTCGGCATTTCCCTCTAAATTAAAAGCTCTGCCTGTGTTCTCCTACTTCTCTACTTCTTGGCCTGGTTTTTAATTTTTTTTCCAGGTACTGGGAATGGAACCATGAGCATTTGCCCCGACCTACATCCCCAGCCTTTTTTCAGTTTTGATTCTGAAGCAAGATTGCCCTAATTTGCCCAGGTAGGAGTCCAGCATGAGCTCTTCCTGCTTCAGCCTCCCAGAGTGCTAGAACAACAGATGTGCACCACCGTGTCAGGCCAGGATTTCAATCTCTGCTGCCAGCAGGTCAGGGGACCCGACATTTGATGCCAGGGGCCTCAGAACCCAGGACATCCTACAGCTTCATAGGAGAGCAGAACCTTATGGGTGCAGAGCACAAGCAGCCTGATGGTGACCCAGTGGAGAGGAAGCTGCTTGGACTTGTGGGAGGAGGGACCCCCTGAGGACTAGAGCCTGGGTGGGAGGGGGGAGGCGCGTGGGGTGGAAGTGCCCTCAGGGACCTAGCAGGTGACGGCTGTCCAGGCGGTAGTGCGGGGCAAGGAGACATGCTGAGTGTCCTTGTGCTGTTGCCAGCGTGTCCCCAGCATCCAGGATAGTGCGTGTGTGTGCGTGTGTGTGCGTGTGAGTGTGTGTGTGTGTGTGTGTGTGTGTGTGTGTGTGTGGTGCTGGGATTAATCCCAAGGACTTTGCACTGAGCTATATCCAGCCTTATAAAAAATTTTTTTTTCTTCACCTGAGGAAAGAGTGCCACGAAGTTACTGCTTTGGTAAGTCTTGGCCTGAACCTGCAATCCTCCTGCCTCATCCTTGCAGAGTGCTGGGACTGCAGGTGTGGACCAGCATGGCTAATGAATGGTTCCTAAGCAAATGAGTGTTTGCTACTCTGATGATTACCTCATAGTTACCCTAGAGCTCCCCGAGGGAGAGACACGTTATCCTTTCCACCTAGGGGATCTTCAGTGCTCAGAGAAGGGAAGTAACTGATTCAAAACTGCACAGATGACAAATAGCTGTTTTCACGATGGATAAGCAAATGGAGGCCCAGCAGATTCCTTTCCAAACTACTGGAATTCTGGCAATGGATTCGAGTGTTTTGTTTTTGAAAAAATGGGCAAGGCTGATTTCCTAATGATATTAAATTTTAGGGTCAAATCAATGACTTTGAAATGTTTCCCCGAGGACTGTGAGTGTATCTGTTTTGGATGCAAATTCTGTGACGGTAGGTCTTTCATGACGGCTCCTGACTGGAGAAGAACAGAAAACGTGTCTGCATTTTCTTGCCTCTGGGAATTGTTTAAATCACTTAAAATTTGGTTCAGAGCATGCTTATTATTTTCGACTCTTTTTTCACCAACTAAACAGGAAGCGTGGTTGAGACAGAACCCCCCCTAGTACCTGAAGATCTCCCATTGCACAATTTTTTTCTTAAAAGCAAGTGACCAGCCAAGTGGCAGGCCTATAGTTCCCTCACTCTGAAGGGCCATGGTAGGAGGATCATAAATTCAAGCCCAGCCTGGCAACCCTGAAACTTAGTAAGGCCCTGTATCAACATGTAAAACAAAGGCTAAGGATGGAACTCAGTGCAAAGTCACTGGGTTCCGTCCCCGGTATCACACACGCCCCGAAAGCAAGTGATACTTTTTTTTTTCAAGTCGTAGCTACCACTTAATAATAAAAGGGACATGCCAGCCCCTGTACATTTGCATCACCATGGTTTCCAACTCTTTGTGTTCCTCCTTCCATATTTCTATAGCTGAAACTAGATTGAAGTATGTCATATCATTTCATTAATGTCATCATTTTACTAAATAAAGGTTGAAATTAAACTATTCTGTTACATAAAATTATATTTATATGGTGAGTTCATTAAGTGCTAACCTCAGATCTGTGAAACAGAACAGAGCGAGTCAGGCAATTGCGGCACTGAGCTCCAATCTCATGCTGACAGAGGATGGGGCCGGTCCGGAGGAGGAGGAGGGGGAGGGAAGCAAAGCCGATTGAAGTGGGCTGGTGGTGCAGTCCCGTAATCCCAGCGCTCTGGGAAGGTGAGGCAGGAAGATGGCACGTTTGAGACCAACCTGGGCAATTAAGTGACTTAGCAAGACCCTGATGAATATAATTGCAAACATACATCAATAAAAATTCAAATTTAAAAAAGTTTTTGAAGAATGAATGGATAAATGAATAAATAATAAGTAATCTCATAATGAAAGGAGCTATTCAAACCACCCGTGGAGTGTGCCTGGGTATGTGGATGCCGGGCAGGACATGAGCCGCACCACCTGAAAGCAGCTGGGGAGGGAGGGAGTTCCGCACCCACCTTCCCGGGCCCCCAAGGCTCAGCAGCTACCTGAGAGGGACAGGAGTGTCAAGCTAGGAGAAGCTGAGCACTGACTTGTAAAGTCAAGAAAGAAAGAAAAAAAAAGGCTAAGTAATTGGAAATTTTAGAAAATATTCCAGTTGAATGTATACAAAAGGCCAAAGGGATGTTTAGTCGATAAAAATCAATAAGCTAAGCAAATAGTTGTCTAAGTAGGAATGTGAGTTGCCGGAAGGAAAGAAAGGGCCAACTGAATGCATCACAGGACTGGTTTTCTTGCATTTCTTTTAGAAAGAGAACAGCTGGAAAGCAGGGCTAAGGGCTGGCACCTGCTGTCACAATTCAGTGCTTGAGGTTACTAATTCCTGATCTCCTGTCTCTTGACACATAATAAAAATAATTATTTTGTGGTACTGAGAATTGAATCCAAGGTCTTTGCACTGAGCTATATCCACAAGCTATAGTCTTTATTTATTTATTTTGAGACAGGGGCTTGCTAAGTTTCCCAAGGTGGATTTGAACTTGGGATCCTCCTGCCTCAGGCTCCCAGCAAGACACAGGAACATTCTCCTGCCTTCTGCTATAATTCCCACACTCCCTGCTGGGAGCAAAAGGCTCTTTTCCTCTTCCTCTGGTGGACCAGGCTTCCTGTCTTTTCCCTTTACTTAATTGTAGCTTCAGGGAGGCGACACTATGAGATTAGAGGGGAGGGCCCTTTGCTGTGGGTGACCTGCCTTGCGCTGGGGGCCCTTTCCTCCTGGGCTTTCCCACTGGCTTTGCCAGCTTGGTTGCTGTGTTAATTATATTTCACAGTAGCTGGCAGAGCACAGACCAGCTTAGTCATGCTCCTGTTTGCTCCAGATACAATGCAGCGGCCATGGCGCCGACACAGAGGGCAGCCTCACTTCCCTGACATCCATGGGTGCCCACAAAGGCTGCAAAAACCTGCCTCAGGTGAAAACTGGAGCCTTGACATCAGGAAGGCAGGATCTCCCGTCCCACTCTCCTGAGTCTCCTGCAGGGACTGCTGGGCTCCCCGGGAAAGGCCTTGCACAGGCAGCCCCCTCACTTCCAGCAGGAAGCATTGGTTAGCTTCTTCCTCTGGGTATGCAGGGCCACTGTGGCAGCAGCATTTCTTAGGTTGCAAAGGGGGGCCGGCCCCGGGGCTCTTGCTGGTACCGAGTATCCCAGTCCGGTGATCTCTGCTGTCACAGCCGGAGTGGCTGGTGTTGCCCATGGTCTTTGCCAAAGACTTAAGCTGGGTGTGGCAGCACATGTCTATAATCCTAACAGAAAGTCACTAGAACTTCAGCTGTGGGTCGTTATCTCACTGTTATGAAAAGTTCACTAACTCGAGCCGACACTTGTTCTATTGGTAAGACTATCTGATGGGGAAGGCCCATGTGGTAGGGAATGTTCTGGAACCAGAATCTGGGTAGCCTTAGATCACAAGAATTGGGCAAGTCAGATTCTTTCTTGGACCAGGTTTCCTTCCTTGTAGAGTGAAGAGTTCAGTTAATGGCCTCCCAGGCCTTGTCTGTTTACTGTTGAGGGAAAGATTGTGCCCAGAGTAAGGAGCATCTTAGTTTTGGGTTCCACTCACTACTCACAGTTCTCATTCTGTCTCACTGGCTGGCAAACCAGGTGTTTTTGCATAGTCTATAACCCAAGAGGATCGCAAGTTCGAGCCCAGCCTGGACAACTTAGTGACTTAGCGAGAGCCTGTCTCAAAAAGGAATGGAAGGAAGATTGGGGTTGTAGCTCAGTAGCTCTGGGTCCAACCTCCATGTCTGGAAAAAAAGAAAAGAAAAGCAAAGGAAAGGAAAGGAAATAAAGAAAAGAAAAAAAGAAAAGGCCCTTCAAGAGCTCGAGGCCTGACTTCAGTGCAACTTCTTTGGTTGTGGGGAAATATTTACCTGTTTGGGTCAATATGTTTACAACTGTCCCAAAATGACCCACTTTTCCCTAGCCTGAATTGCTGAACTGAATTTCTAGAATCAGGTTTGAGTCCCTCTCTGTCGTTCCCGCCCCCCACAGGCAAAGCTATATATGGGTTTCTGACATTTGTGGAAGCCTTTTGAAAGCAGCAGTGGGAGCTTACCTCATGCTCTTCTATGCACACCAAGGGTAGGGAGGGCACCAGAACATTTCATCAGGTCCTTGCAGTCTCTTAACTTCATGAGAAAAGTGAGGGACTGGGTGGCATGGATTGTAGCCACCCGTGTTTGGGGTCAACTCCAAGCTGACTAACATCTGAAGCTAAGAAACAACACCCCTGCTGAACATGGTCACACACGTGTAGATGTGTGTGCACAGCAGACGGAAGAGTGCTAGTCGAGAGCCAAGGTACCCTGGGCAGGACCTGGATTCTGGTTAGAGGCTTGGCAGTATTACTTCAGCCTTGCAGGCCTTGGTCTCTCTCTCAGGCTCATATGAAGAACTTGAACCAAGGTCTACTCCACTCCTGGACTGGTTTTCTGAAGCAGATTTTAGAGAATGGCAGCGTGTCCTTTATCTGCCTGTTGGCTACAGATTCATTTTCCACATTCCAGGGGAACAAATGCCAATTTATCTGAGATGCCAGTACAGGGACAGTTATGAAAGAACATTAAGCACCCAGAATACACAGAGATGGAAGGGTAAGGAAATCATGTCTACTTCATGAAATATCATACAGCCAAGAGCATACCACGAGCGTAGAGAAGTGGTGTCAGGTTGCTACCACTCACTATCCATTCATTTAATAGACATTTTTTGGTCACTGTCACATGCCACGTGCTGTGTTCAGTGCCACAGTATAAGAACGAGCAACACAGACCTAGTCAGTGGCCTGTGGAGCCAACAGGACATGCCTCTGACCAGCTCCACTGGTGATGTGTCCTTCCTTTTCTGTGCTGATTCTCTCTATAGTTCGATCAGGTGGGTCCATGATGAGTCCTGGTCTGTGGATGAGGACATTCAGGATCACAGGCCCATAGTGACAGAGCAGGCATTTCCGCCCGGGTTTATCTGACTCCCTTCCACACTTGACACTTCCTCAGCTATTTTAATTATGCCGTTTCATTTATTTTAAAGGAACATACTAGGTTTAAGGAATTACAAAGGCCTTGTTTTTATAGACGGCTCTGAGGAGGTTCTGTGATCTTACTTGGCACTCCATTTAGGTCCCGTTTCCTTTCCCACTGGTTTGTAGGAAAGCAACGATCCTGACACACTGTGTCACATCTGCCCTCCCCGTTTGCAGTATCAAGCCCAGAAGCCTCATCAAAAAAGAACCAACAGCCCGGCAGGCAGATCAATTCCAGGCCTGGCTTAATTTTAAGTGACATGAATAATGTTGCTTCCCTCTCTTCCCCTGGGAATCCATTTCAATGTCTGATTGATAATCATGTGTGAAATTTTTCTTACTTAGCAGGGAAATTTCATTTGTTTCAGTACCCAGAACACAGCCAAGTCTGATCTGAAATACATCTCCATTTATGGTCATGATAGGAATTCAGAAAGACTTTGCTTTGGATCACAATTTTTATAGAATAAACAAGAACTGGACTCACTTTTCTAGAATACCCAGAGGCCCTGGCCTGCCCAAGCAAAGAATCCTTTTCTTTCTGTCCTCACCGGTTCATAATCATTTGCTCCCTGTAATTGTGAACAAAATGCAGCATAAATGTAATCAAAATAATTTTGATTTTTACTCAGTTGAACCAAGGTTTAAAAGGTTTTCTTCCTTTAGGTTTTTTAGGTAAAATATGATCATTTTACACATGTATGTTATAGCATAAAGGTGCAGAATTTGAAATATGGTAGCAACTCCTTCCTCTACACACACACACACACACACACACACACACACACACACACGCTTGGAGTCTCATGACACATCTGAAATTGTGGTCAAACTCTCAAAGGATAAACATGACGCACACAGGTGCTTCCAGTTTCTCCCTCCGGCTCTCCCACCCCATTTATAGAATGCTGTTACGGGTAGGCAGTGGGCGTTACCACTGCTGGGGAATTTTATCTACTGAAGGTTCTAGGCAAGGACAGGATCATTCTATTCACCCATTTCCCAATCTGTACCTGCCAAGTGCCCCTGTGGCGCAGGTACTGGCCAAGCCAGAAACTGTGTTGGCTTCCCAGTCAATATGGCTCCCACCAGAAGGGGATAAAGGTTTCCACTGTGATGAGCGGTAGCGGTGGAGAGATCTAGGGAGGGTCCCTTTGTCAGAGTCGGGGTATCAAGAAAAGCTTCCTGGGTGAAGTAATGTCTATAATGTCCCGTCACTGGGAACATGAGTCAGAGTTACTTGGGTGAGAAATGGGGACGAAGAATATTCTAGCCAAGAGCTCAGTCATTTGCCTGAGTAAATAGGGTACTAACAGTGACCAGTGGTGAGTTCAGATCCCACACTCCAGTGGAGCTACTCAGTGGGACTACCGATCACAAGTCAACCCACCAGAAACCCTGCCTCTAGACCCTTCCAATCAAATCCTCCTCCAGGTTCTCTTGGTTGATAACTGCATGAGACCCTAATCTCAGCTCTTGAGTCTTGGGACCATTCTAAACTCCTGTCTCTCTGTGGTACGGGGACTAGGGCTTGTGTATTTGCTTCCTGAATTTCTTTCCAAGTCTTCTTAATCCCAACAGTGGGAGATCATCCACTGCTTACCCCATGCCGGGTCCACAATGGGCTCTCAGTTGCCAATTGTGGGGTGAATAAAGTCTGAATTTCATTGATCTATACGGGCTTCCTGCCTGTGTTCACTTCCTTCTAAGCATTTTCTTGAGCTTCCAAAGTCTCTCTATCTCTCTTCCAATCTAGACCACATAAACAAGGAGTTTAGTTTTGAACTGACTGGTAGAAATGACCCCTGGTAACATCTAGCAGTATCTAGAAGTACCAGAGAATTCCCAAAGTCAGTCAGAATTTGTGGTCCTAGGGAACCTGTGTTTTTTTTTTTTTTTTGGGTGGGGGGCACAAATCCAGAATTCCTGGATCAACAATCCCAGGGTGATCCTGACTAAAGTAGCCTGGGAAAAACAGTGGCGGAGATGTGATGGGCCAAATTCAATTCCCTTGGAAAGCGTGGGCCTTCCTTGAGATAGTGCCCCTGGGCCAACAGGCTGGAGTATTTGGATAAAGTCTCTCTGACCTAGTCCTGACTGAGGTCAGATGCGGCCTCTGTGAACCTCTGTGTGCCTCTTGCTACTCAGGTCCTGTGACCGTGATGAGCCAATGGCCCAAGGCCTACTGAACACCGAGGGACTGAGTATTCTTATGAGAATGCCCAGTACACTACCCATGAGGTATTTCCTTATCACTGGGACAAACCTGGTACTTACTTACCTCTTACAGAAGGAGAGATTTATTTGGGCTCAAAGTTTCAGTGGGTTTCATCTGTGGATGCTGGCTCCAAGAAATGGCTTGGCATGATGGCACAACAGAGGAAAGCTGTTCAACTCGCGGCAGCCAGAAAGCACAGAGAGAAGGGAGGAGCTGGGACAAGAATATACCCTTACTGTTCATGCTCTTTCAGATGAGGCTCCACCTCTGAATGTGAGACTTTTGAGGAGCATCTTAGATTTAAATCATCACTTATAGACAACAGCTAAGCCCTATGCGATACCATGGGCCCACAGGCTGCGGCAGCCAGTCCAGGAAGCGACAACACAATCTCTGTAGCAACTGGCCCTGAGGGGTCAGGACTTGATGAATAGGTAACAGATTTCTCCAACTTCTCCCTCTCCTGTTTTCAATATCACACCAATCAGAGAATGCCCAATATACTACCCTTGCCAACTACCCAGGATGCTGGGCTCCCAGTTACTCCCCTTCCACTTCCCTGTGCCAACAACCTCCCACGAGGGAGCACTGGAGACCTCCTTTATCCCTCTGTAAAGTCTCCCCTCCCAGCTTGCCTTTGATTTTCTGCCACATACAAGTAGTGGAGGCTGGCAGTAACTGAAAGCCCAGCATCACGGGTGACTGGTGCTACAGCGAGCTTTGAATAACTAATCCTGGCTTGGTCTCATCTGGGTGGTCTTTGTTCAGTTCCACAGTAGGGCTCTGTACTAGGATGTAAAGGTAGACTGCTGTTCCTTTGGAGCTTTCTAAGGCCCTAAATGTCTCCTGTCAGAACAGAAACAGATATTGAATTTGGGACCAGTCTCAGGAGGTCCATGTGGGTGGCCCAGGGTTGAGGTGATATTGTTTCCAGGAGATGGGGAAGTGGGAGGCAGCTCTGTGACCCAGAGGTGAGCTCTCTAGTTCTGTTGCAATCACTGAGTATCTTGACTGCTATAGTTTGGATAAGTATCCTCCGAAGGTCCATGCATTCAAAGATTGGTCTCTATGGTAGTGCTACTGGGAAGTGGCACGACCATTAGGGGGTGAGGTCTTATGGGCAGTCCTGATGTCACTGGAGTCATACACCCGAAGGGAATTGTGGGATCCCAGTGTTTCCCTTTCTCTTTTCTCTCCTGGCTATGAAGTGAGCAACTTGCTCAGCTACACATTCACCACCACTGACATCTAACACACCCACTGAAGGCCCAAAGCAATGTATCTACCTGATCTTGGACTAGAACTTGAGAGCCAAAATAAACCATTTTTAATAAGTTAATCATTTAGGTATTTCATTATAGTGATGGAAAACTAAGAAATGATAATAGAAGCCCACAAAACTTGAATACCAGTAAGAATGAAATAGTCTACTAAGGTTAGATGCAATTTGCCAACAGAAACGCAGTGAGCATCTCTCTGACACTGGCTCCAGGAGACATGCATGCCCTCAGAGCGTGGGACAGATCTCACACAATATGGGATCTTAGCTAGAATGATGCAAATAGACAATGTCTATTTCTGTGGGCATGCACTTTGGCTGGCAATGGAGCAGTGGAACAAGGAGACAACTTGTAACAGGGCTTTATTACCTAAAGAGGATTGGCTATCACAGTTTTATTCCCTAATTATACAATAATGACAGACAAGAATTTAGTCAAGATGTTTAAAATGGAGCACCCTAACTGGAGGCCACAGGTGAGCTGTTGGTAAAACTCAGGGAAAATCTGAAAGCACCTGAGCAGAATTTTGTAGTACTGAAACACTCCTTCTTGGAAACTGACGGGCAAGTCTTACGTCTTAGTCACTTTCCCGTCACTGGACCTAAAATAACCAGCATCCACAAGGTAAAGGAGGAAAGGGTTACTTGGCTCATATCTTCAGAGGTCTCTGTCCACACACATTCGGCCAGCTCGAGGGCAGACAGAGCAACGGCAGAGGGTGTGCCTGTTTACTGCACTGCTGCCAGGAAATAGAGAAGCAAGAAGCTGGCAACATGAACATGCCATTCTGTGCTGAGCTCCCAGTAACCCATCCCTCCATCTGGGCCCACCTCCTAACAGCACACGATGTCTTCAATGGACAAGTCCACTGGTGGTTACATAGCCCTTCCATGATGCAATCGCCTTCCAGACATATGGGACTCCAGGAAGACATTTTAGATTTAAACCACAATGTTCAATTTCATGTTGGATCTCTGTTTGTAACCAGGTAGGCTAATGTATTCATTTAGGTTGCATGCTGGCCAGCTCAGCTGCCGCCAGAGCCCATCACAGTAGATTCTAGAGGGAGGGCAGCTGCCCTTCTCCATGGCCTCATCCTTTTAGATGGCTGGTGTTTGGCTTAGATCTAGAATTTTCCCTTAAGTTTGCACATGTTCAGAGGTTGGGTTGATCCATTGATGACTTTACAGCTGAACGTGCTGTTGTGGGTGGAATGCAGATGGAGAAGGTGGACCACTGCAGAAGTGACATCAGAGGGTGTGTCTTTCTCTCTGGCTCTTCCTTCTTTCTCTGCTTCCTGGCGGCCATAGGCTGGCCAGCTTTCTTCTGCCACACCCTTCTACCATGCCACTTTTATCTTTGAGCCAGCTGATCATGGGCTGGACCCTCTGAAACTGTGAGACAAAATAATCCTTGTCTCCGTTAAATTGAGGGTGTCAGGTATGTTTCACAGCCACAGGGAAGTCACTATTATAGCTGGGATATAATGACACCCATGAGAGGCACATGCCCCACTTCATAGTAGTGGACAGGCAATGAACACAAAGGTCGGAGAGCACACAGAATACATGGCTCCTGACAGGTGAGGAAACTTACTCAGTTTACTGGCCTGGGATGCTAAACTTGTGGCCCCACCTGCCACATACCAGCCCAGCCAACAGGGTGCCTGAATCCATTGCTGCTTTTATTTCCATTCCAGAGAAGCCCCCTTCCTTGTTTCAAATTCTCCCAAGAAGAGACTGGATTGAGAACGCTGGTTGGTCTAGAATCTTGGGAGCTGGGGAGCAACATGGCCACGTAGGTGGTAAGGAAGGGAGGCCTGAAAGGGATAAGTCGAGTTATGTCTGGAGAAAGAAAAGTCTCTTTTCCTTTGAAGAACACAAATGAGAAAGACCATAGAAATAAAAACATTGGGTCCCAGAACTTGGAGGCCACATCCTAGATCCAGCTCACTCTGGATGCTAGAAAATTTCCCCAAGGATGGATCTGGGCTCCTGGCTCACTCTGCCAAAGCTCACTCTCTCAAAGACAGGGTCGGATTTATGACATCTGGGTGGCATTTTTCACTGCTGATTGCACACTGCAATCACCCAGGGGAACTTACAACCTGGGACCCCTTGGAACATGTTCTCTGTGGAAGCAATTAGCTGTCTGTAGAGCTTTAAAAGTTACCCAGTGGCAGTAATATGTAGCGAGAATTAAGAGTCTTGAGGCTAGAGCACTGCAGTAGGGAAGCCGAAAAGCCAAAGGGGTGAGTACAGGCCTTTCCATGTGGGCCCTTCTCCGACAGGAAGTAGAACTTGACTAGCAGGACACATCTACAAACCTTTCTTTTCACCTAGGATGGGGACAAGGCAATTCCTCAAATGCAATGGAATACAATGGTGATGGAATCCATCGACAAATAAGAGCAGTTCGAGATAGGGGACCAAATGGCAGGAGCTCAACTCAGTTCACTTCACTTTCCAACATTAACTGGACACAAAGACTTCCAGAGAAAAGAAGGCTGAGGGCAGATGAACTGATATGTAACCAGACTTGGGAAGCCTCAAGAGACTGTAGCAGATGTGACACGTTGCAGCGAGATGCCAACTCCTTGATCCCTGACAGAGCTGGGAGGGATGCCCAAGCGCAACTCTGAGAGGGTTTGCATCTTTGGTTTCCGATTGTCTAACTACAGTGGAATTATCCCCGGAAGAGTTACCGTAGATCAGAAGTACAAGGTGTCATGAGGTACGATCAAAAACCAAGGTGAATGTTTAAGTGAAAAAACAATCGATTACAGTAAGAGACACATTGCCACGAATCCCCCCTCGAAATATTCCCCCTTGTTTGAACACACTTGTCCCACTGGTCTTGCCCCTTTCTGAAGCCATCCTGGAAGTCCTTTTTTGTTAGTGTTTTTAGTTGCACTGTTGAAGCTGCCTTCATGTTCTGAAGCAATTCAAAATGTTTATCCCTCATGGGCATTTTCACTTTGGGGAAGAGGCAGAATTTGCATGGCCCAGATAGGTTGAACAAGATGGATGAAGACACGTTGTTTTGTTTTTATGAGCCCGCCTTTCCACCTGAGGGTGTTTGGCAGCAGTATTCATTTATTTATTTATTTTTTTAAATCACACACAATCATTGCACTTGTTTCTTGAGCTTTGCTCCAAGTTCACGAAGTATATAAAATGCTCCACGTAGCGACACGGAGTTGAGATGGTGGATGGGATGCGGTCATAAGATTGAGGGTTTCTTTTGTGATGGCTGGTTCCAGCTTCCAAGTGTCAACAATTTACAGTTCTGCCAAGCCCCAGCTAGAATTCCACTGTGGGCCATACATAATTACATACATTTTTTCATTGTTTCTTTCTCCCTCAAGTAATGTGCCTACTCAGGTCAGTAGCGAGAGACATGGTAAATAGGGGAATTTATTCTCCTTGCACCAAGATGATGGAAAGAGATTATTAACTGGGCACGAGGAAGTACATCTTTAATCAAAGTACCCTGGGAAGCTGAGGCAGAAGAATGGCGAATGTAAGCTCAGACTGTTCAAATTAGTGACTTAGCACTAAGTGGTCTCAAAATAAAAAATGAAAAGGGCTGAGGATGTTGCTCAGTGTGAAGGCCCTGGGTTCAATCCCCAGGGCTGGAAAAAAAGGGTCTTGATATTATAATTATTTTTGTCTTAGAAAACTTATAAAAATTTCCCTCTGATTCACTTTTTAAAGTCACATGCTAACAGCACGATGTTCTGGTCTATGGGATTATGGCCATGATCTGTTTTGCACAAAGATGTATGCAAGAGTTTTACTGAAATGCATCAGAGAGTGCGTTTTCCATGTTTTGGTGCTATCTGGCATATTACTAAATACAAGATCAATTAAATCAATATACTTTCTTATTTACGTTAACAGCCAATTCATCAGCCTCTCCACCCATTGACATATGGCCTACAATGACAATCAGTACCTGAGTTCTTAAATCCTTTGAGAAATTGTTAAAACAAACCCTTCACGACGAGGGGAAACAGTGAGCACCTCTCCCTACGTCTTTGTTACTGGTATCTTGGGAAACCTGGGTCAGAGATGGGAACAGCAGAGATGTTTCACTTCTCTTCTTTGCCTGACCATAAATCCTGCTTCAGAGAAAGACGGCTGTCTGTCCCTCTCTCCTGTCTCTTGTAATAAATCCTTCCTGCCAAAGGGAGCTTCAAGCTCAAGAGCAGGATGCAGAATCCTGACGAGTTTGTAACTCCTAATGGAAGGAAATACAGGATTACCCATTCGGACCACGAAGCTCATTTGCAAAGGTTAACCACATGCCTGCAACTGACAACATGCCGTCTGCTTTGTCAGAAACATGCCTCATTTCACTGCTTTCGGGTAGGCGGGACTCTCTCAGGTCGTGAGTGTCCGAACACTTAGCTATGAACATCCAAACCAGTTGAGGAGGCTCCTGGTCCTTCCAGATTCACTGAATAGGGCTCACAGCCTGCTTGATTTTTGTTTTCTCACGTGCCTCCAAGCAGTAGCTCTCTCTCTCCTCCTGGCTTATTGTCTGTCACTAGGTTGACCGGAAAAGAATCACTCGAGCTCCACAGAGGGGTTTTGTTCATTAGCACCCATCATCTTTGCAGGGAAGGGTGTGAACATCACACTGTTAATGAAATGAGCGGGGAGGGCCAGGGCGAGGCACCAGAGGCTCTAGGTAGCTGGGGATGTTGCTGTAGGGGGACCGAACTCTGTGACAGTTTGATGGATATGGAATGGGGCCCAACTGGCACAGTAGCTTTTTCTCTCCTGACTGGTCTGCAAGAAACTCTCCTCATCCTAAGGTTCCATGGGAGACTGACTCGGAGGGGTGACCATCTCAGACACTGTCCCTCCCAAGAAAAGTATCACAGAGGTCTCAGTGGGACTTGGATGAAATGGCAGGACTTGTTGGATGAGAAATGTTCTTGTCATCTTGGATGGAGATGGATTTAGGAATGAGCTCAGGGCAGCTAACACACCCACACCCACACCCACCCACCCATACACACACACACACACACACACACACACACACACACACACACACACACACCCTAGAGCTTTCACATTGAGCTACATCTTCAGCCCATATTTATTTATTTAATTTTGAGACAAGGTCTCACGCAGTCCTTAAGTTACCCAGGTTGGGCTCAAATTTGTGACCCCTTGTGTCAGTCTCCCAGAGTGCTAGGTTTATAGCCCTGTGCCACCAACACTTTGTTAACTGTTGTAGCACAACTGTGCTGTAAATGTCAGGCAGTGTGAGCTCCAAGAGGGGCTGTAATGTCGTTTCAACACCAAGATCAGAAAAGAACAACTGATTATAAGAAGACTGATTCTTGTCTCATATACGCCCTTCATTTAGAGGAATAACACCATGATTTGTAAATCGTTTCCCCCGTGTTCTCATGCAGGGAGAAGACATGTATCATTATGCAGATTCATTGGGATCAATGAAGCCTGTTAACGCCCTCATTGTGACTTCAGGAAAAGGACAGAAGTCTGCAGATGCAGTGCAAGTGTTTCAAGAGTTTCTCCTGTAAAGAAGAGGTAACTTTTAAGCACTGGACTTACTTTGGGTGGAAATGGCTGCTCCCGAATTTCATTTGTTTATCTGCTGTTCTAAAATGAATTGTCTTTTCTTGGTGACTCTCTAATAATACATGTGTTCATGTCCCCAGAGCTCCTTAGGCTCTGTGCTCGCTGGAAAATGGGACTTTTGACTTCCGGTATCTTATTGTTCATTGTGTTGTTGCTGATACACATCTAGCTACCTGTTCTCAGGCTGGTCAATGTTCTTGCCTCTGATGCTCCTCCCGGAACAGCCTTTGGATCTTGCAAGGGCCAGGAAGTCAGATAAAACGACTTCGATGAAAACTGCATAAAGTCAGTGTAAAGAAGACCGGTATGGGTGTCATCTCTGCCCATACAGTTTTCTACTTCTGAAATCCTTACATTCCCATGAAACACACCAGAAATTCTGAAGTCCATCCTAGAGGCTGGTGCCAATCTTGACCTTGAGCAGTAGAGATTTTCCTTGCTGCTGGCTCTGTTTGGAATCTGATCGGCCTGGTCTTCCTGCAGTCTAAGGGCCAGCTTCGGGCTTCTAATCCCAGCTGTCTTATGTAGATTGCCAATCTCTTCCCTACTCCCAAAAGCCTTGTTTCCTCAGAACTGGTTCCTGTCACATTCTCATCATCCATCTATTTCTCTCTGCATTTTCTTCCCCACCAATGATGTGTTTTCTTCTTGCTTTACAAGGGATGTGCAGAGACGACAGCAGGTTCTATGTCCGACAAGAAGCAGGATCTCAGTACATGCATGGCACCCAGAAGCTCAGACAATCGACACAAATTTGCTTTGGCCTTCATGTTATTTTCAGATTTTGCATGTTGTTGAAGGAATACATTTTTCTTAACCATAGACCCTCTTCCCCTGTCAGTTCTAGAGATCAAACTCAGGGGTGCAGAGTACCACAGAGCTACATCCACAGCCCTTTTTACTTTTTATTTTGGGACAGGAACTCACTAAACCTCAGATAGGGCTTGATTTTGCCACCCTCCTGCTTCAGGCTCCCATCATGGTGGGATTATAGGCATGTGCCACAGTGCCAGTTTGGCCATAAGCTTCCATATATCAAAATCTATCTTGAATTTGTCTTGGTGGCAGGGTCATGTATGAAAACCCAAATTTCCAAGAATGGTGCATTTATCAAGGTATTGTCACTGGGTTACAAAAATAACTGAGAAGTTTAAAATACAAAAAGTTGTAACACAAGAATTTTCTATTTTTTTTCTGCTTCAATTCCATCTATAACCAGAGCAGGTAACAACATTTTCATCTTGTCAGGAAGTTTCACATCAGGTGACATGATTTCCCAATGTGAATCCTCAAGGCAGGTGAAACAGTGTAGTGTGGCTAGAACCCCATGGGGGGCGCTATTTTCCACAGCTGTGTGGGTAGAATGGCAACTACACACAACAGGCCTTCCACAAACAGACACACTTAAAGAATAAAAGCACCTGAACTCACTATCCTGGACTTGGAGGAACAGCACAGTGGTTAGTGCCTAGTGTGTGTAAGGCCCTCGGTTCAATCACGAGCACCACATAAGCTGGGTGTGGTGGCTCATGCCTATAGTCCTGGGACCTGGGAGGATGAGGCAGGAGGATTGCTATGAATTCAAGGATAGCCTGGGCTATTAAGTGAATTCAGGGCAAGCTTGGACTACAGAGCAAGACACTGTCTTATAACCAAAACCAAACCCATTCCCCACAAAAAACCCACTACTCTACTACCTTTTGTAGAGAAGAGGTCTTCCAGAAAATCTAGGCTAGTATATAAAACTATAAAAATTAGATGCTTTTAAGCTACATTAAGTTAAAAATGATTCATTTGCATAGGTTCATATGTAGCCATGCAGATGTAACTTGAAACCTTTCTGTGATTATTGATACTAGCTTTATTTATTTGTTTATTTTTAAGTGCTGCAGATTGAGCCTAGGGCCTTCCCACAGAGCTACATCTCAATCGCATTTCCACTTTTTATTTCTGAGTCAAGGTCTTTCTAAGTCAGCACTAAGTTGCCTAAGTTGCTGGGCTTAAACCTGGGCTCTTCCACCCCATTGTCCTAAAGTGCTGGGATTACAGGTGTACCTCAACACGCCTGCATGCAATTGATTTTTAAGCTTCTTATATACTTTATATTTCCTCAAGTTTTCTGCAATGAAGATGCATAATTTTTGTAATTATAACTATATTTTCATGTAATTTCACATAATACCATAATATATTCATATATAACTATATATAATTTTATGTTTTTTTCTGAGCTTCCTTCTTGTCATGAAGGAAATCCATGAAGGAGAGAAGAAAAAACCTACATAGTTTTAAACCATAAAATTTGGTTTAACAGCATGTGACTTTACTATTTTAAAAGCTTACAGGTTTGGGACATAGCTCAGTGGGTAGACTCCTTGCCTAGCAAGTACAGGTCATGGCTTCAGATTTCCAGCATCATATGAGCCAGGTGTGGTGGTATATGCCTATAATCCCAGCACTCAGGAGGCTGAGGTAGGTTGATTGCTGCGTGCCTGGGGCCAGCCTGGGCTACATAGTGAGCTCAGGCCAAGCCTGGACTACAGAGCAAGACTCTGTCCCAAAAACAAAAACAAAACTTTCCTCTTAAAACTTCTTAACTATGGAATCCATTTAAAAATAAGTTAGAAATAATTAGTAGTGGTGCCTCTACTTTTAATCAGACTATTTAAAAATTAATCTTTTCAATGTACACTTCAGATTTCCCCTAAGATAGATGTATGGAGGTTTCCACTTAAAGACGGCAGATTGAAGCCAGGTGTGGTGGCCAGGTCTGCAATCCCAGCACTCTGGTAGGCCAAAGTGGAAAAATTGCAAGTTCAAGGCCAGCTTGGGCAACTCACTGATTTAGACCATATGGCTCACAAGGCCTAAAAATATTTACTATTTCAGTCTTTACAGGAATCATTTGCTGACACCTTGAGCAGCAAGTTGAGTGTCTTTAATGTTTTGGAGACAAACACAAAGGAAAGAAAATTCTGAAACCTGAGTGGCTATTTTCCCTAATAGGCCAAATAGAACCCTAGCTGATCCTTGAAATGAGATATTTGTATTGCTTTGGTTAAAAGAAAAAAAAAAGCAAACCAAAAAGGAAGCATTAGTGTGAACTATTTGAGGTGCCAGACAATTTTTTTCTAGGTTTATGCCAAAAATATTTTAAAATTCCCTTCGTTCTTTCACGTTCCTTCCTTTGATCTTTTTTTTTGACAACTTATTTATCTACAACGCAACTTCCTTCTTTGAGTCAACTTTCCTCTTTTTTACCTTTTTAGTTTTAATACAAAATCAAGGCAAGAAGTTGAGCACAATGTGTTCAGTGACTTTGGCTTTCCGAATGTCCCTGGGGAAGAAGCAGAGACCTAGACAGTCCACACCTCCCAGGAAGCTAGGAGGCTTTATTTTATATAACTGAAAGCGATCTTCATTTCTTTAAACTTCAACTTATTTATTGTAAAGGATGCAGCCTAGACTCACACTCCTCTCACTGATCCCTGCTGGTGACATATTTCCTTCCTAATGTAATCTTGAAACGGTAGCGCATCCATAATTAATTTGGAGGTAAGCTGTCTTGGCCATTAGACCGGTTGCCAATTTAGAAACACTTCGGGCAATGTCCCAGCAATCAGAAAGGTCATTTACTATCCATTGCTTCAAGAAAAACAATAAGGACACTTTCCGGAAAATGTGTTTCTCTTCTATGCCCCATGTCTTATAATGGATTGATGTTATACTGTTGCTGTGGTGGCAGATGTTTCTATTCTTGGGCTTAAGATGTGCAAAAGGAGGCGCCACGTTCACGGTTACATTCTCAGGTTCATATTTATGACCTTACTCAGCAGAAATTTAAGTTGCATCACTGCCAATAACTGAAGCTTATAGGCCCTGGGGGAACGCGTGTGCTTGGAGAGGCTGGGCTGAGTCAGCTGGCCATCTCCCCCAGCTGTGAGAGGAGGATGCGGTGCTCCAGGGCACACTGTGTATTGGTCATCTACCTCCCCCGCCTCCATGGCTATGTCTCTTAGGTGTAGATAATAGGGATTCGTTAAATACCTGCTATTTGTTTATCTCTAGGTGACCCTCGAGAGACAGTACAAAGGGGGCTAAGCTGACAACAGGTTGGGAAGACGTGACAGGTACATACGAAACTTAAAGAACAATACAGGGCCATAAAACGTCACAGGATGGTGCCAGCAGTTGAAAGACATGTGCTGTAGAGGAGTGAGCAGTGGCCAGCCAAGGAGATGGGCGTCAGGGTTGGAACTGGCCAGAACAATTTGGATGGGTAGAGAGAACTGGGAGGTATTTTCCACTGGGAATTGAGGCAGAGAGGAATGGTGAGTACTGGTCAGGCCTGGGGTTTACACATCATGGCTAGGAAAGAAGGCCCAGAATTCTCCCTATAATGATTTCATAGCAGATGCTATAGTTTTAATGTTTGTTTTCTGCCAAAATTCACTTGCTGCAAACCTAACTCCCAAGATGCTGGCATTAGGAGGTGATCAGGTCACAAGGGTGGAGGTCTAATGACTGAGATTAGTACCCTTATTAAAGAGGTCTGGGAATGTCCAGGTGGGTCATGGAGGGGTGGCCTTGGGGGCTCTATATATGGCCCCTCACCCATTCCTCTCTGGTTCCTGGTCATCATGAGCTCTGCCACAACTGTCTGCCATGGTGTTCCTCTCCTGGAGCCATCTTATCATGAATTGAATCTCCTGAAACCATGAGTTAAATTACATCACTCCTCTTTTAAGTTGTAGTTATTGGGTGTCATGTCTCAGCACTGGGAAAGCTATGGAAGGTTTCCAGACGAGGTGACAGTGAGGTCCTGAAAGCAGTTTGGAACAGGAGAAGTACAGCTTATAATTGGGGGACGACTGTGGGGACAGTTAGGGAAGTGGGCAGGGGCCTAACATTTTACCTACATTTTAGACAGCTTGTATTAAGGGCAATGGAGATGAGGAGTAGAGGTCAGTGGCCAAAGTGCTTGTCTAGCAAATGCAAGGCCCTGGGTTCATTTCCCCAGCACCACATAAGCTGAGTGTGGTGGTGCATACTTGTAATCCTGGCACTCAAATAGTCAAGGCAGGATGAGTGCTGTGAATTTGAGGCTAGCCTGGACTACATGGTGAATTCAGATCCAGCCTGGACTACATATATATATATATATATATATATATATATATATATATATATATATATGGAAATGAAGTAGCAGCGACATATGTTAAGAAGTGAAAGGAACAGATTTGTGTTGTAGGAAAATGGCCCTTGCAGCAGTGTGGAAGGTGTGATGGGCAGAGGAGGACCAAGGGAGGAGACCTGAGCCCAGAGGCCAAAGCCTAAAGCCATGCTGCACTCCCTACATCTCCCTGGAAAAGTTACCAAATTTCTCTATGTCTATTCTCTTATCCACAAATAGGGAACTAGTGTCTATCTTGAATAATTTATCTAGTATTAATGAATTGTTGCATGTGAAAGATTAAATATCATGTTTGGGACATAGATCTTGACACATGACAGTGTCTCCCTTTCACCCTCACCACCAGTCAGCAAATCCAGTAAAGTTCAGCTCTGCAACAGCTCCTCAATCTGTCTAATCTTTTCATTCCAAGGGCTACTGGAATTTGGAAAATCCTAATTTTTTGCCTGGGTTATGACAGTATCTCAATCACCCCTTCCTCTGGCCATTAGCTCAGACCTCATTGAAATCCGAAGCTTATTAAAGTAGGCTACTGTGGTTTGGATCTGGAATGTCCCCCAAGTGACTCATGTATTTGAATGTTATGGATTGTCTATGGAACCATCTGCTGCTGGGCTGGGAGATTGGGGCCTGGTCTGAAGGGGTGGATTGCAGGCATGTAGCTGGCATGTTGACTGGATTACAGGCATGTAATGGGGGCTTACTACATCTTCCACAGTTGGAAGGGTGGGGCACTGAGGCTGGGTCCAGAATGGGTGGATCACTGGAACACGACCTGGAAATATATGTATGCTGCTACCGTCCTCTGGGGGAAGACTAGACTTGATAGGACTTGGCTGCCTGTTTGCAATGTTGTGAGGAGCTGTCCCCACCTCTGCCTCTGCCATGTACTTCCACTGCTGCCAGCCATCCCTGAACGGATTGTGACCTCCTGGAACTCCTTTCCTCCCTAATTTGTGGATGTCAGGTCTTGAGTCACAGCAATGAAAAAGTAACTAAGACATAGGTGTTGTCCAGTTCTGTTCACAGAGCTGTCCTCCACAATTTTCTGTATCTCCTTGGCGAGGGGCTGGGGAAGGGAAGATGCTATTCCTTTCTTGATAACAAATTGAGTACTTAGAAAATTAACTGATACTACTTTATTTTTGCAGTCATGTATCTCTTCTCCCCAACTTGATGGTAAACCTCCCAAGGGCAGAGGGATTGTCCTAGGCACACAGACTCGCAGAGTGGCAGGTGCTTTTTTATTCACATGCAACTTCATTTATTTACTTTTTGAAGTGTATAGAGCTGCAGGTGTTGTGGTTTGGATCTGGAATGACCCCCCCCTCCCCAAAGCTTATCTATTTGAATATTGTGATTTTCCTATGGATCCATGTGCTATTAAGAGGTGAGATGTGGTCAGGAAGAGTGGATTACACGTATGTGGTGGGGGAGAGAAATGTGATAGAGTATAGATTATAAGCATGTGGTGGATCAGGGGTGTATAGCAGTTCACAGACCCAAGGCACATTACTGAGTACATGACCTGAAAGGGATGGATCACTGGGGCTTAAGCTGGAGGGGGCAGAACCCTGAGGCTTTACCTGGAAGGGGTAGATCACTGAGACATGACCTGGCAGGAGATTGGCTATATATACATTAGTTCCACCTTCCTGACTTGGCTTTCTATCTTGCCATGTTACGAACTTGTTATGAACTACTCTCCAGCTCTGCTATGTACTTCCACTGCCAGCCACCCATGCGTGGACTGCGACCTTCTGAAACTGTGAGCTAAAATAAAACTCCCTTTTCTTAAATTGTGAATGTTGAGTATTCTCTCTCAGAAACAAACAACTAACTAAAATATCAGGTGTCTTTGGAGCCTATCTGTCCCAACACATTCATTTCCCAGATGTGGTCACTAAGACCCCGGAGGAGGGAAGCGATTTGTCCCCAATCTTTTATAAACACAAAGTTTATCATTTTAACAAATTTTAAAGGCATAGTTTGGTGGCAGTAAGTCCCCTCCTGCTGTTGTGCACCTCCGGCCTACTCATCTCCTGAACGTTTCTGTAAAATCGAAACCCAACTGGAGGATACTTGGCAGTTTCTACTTTTTGGCTATTGTGATTGTGGCTGCTGTGACCTGCGTGTGCACAGGTGTACACAGACTCCACGGCCTTTGCTTGACTTTTTCCCCCTGATGAGTAGAATATTCTGAATAGAGTAGGATCTCAGTAAAATCTTTAGTGATGATGGTGACAATCTCAATCCTTCAATCTTATTTAGAGAGAGAGGAGTCGGGCACATGAAACAAAAGACTGTCTGTTCTCGGATTTAGTTTATACGCTGATGTTCTCCAAATACAATCAATAATTAATCAAAACATGTAATTAGCATGATGAGTATGGATTTTATTGTTACATGGACATGTATCATCTCTCCTGTATCTTTATGTATGCTGCAGAGAGTAGGGAATCTAAAGCAGAAACTCGTTTCCTGGGGAATCTGTGAACATGGCTACCTTATGAAGAGACACGGTTTTGTAAATTGCTGAGGTCAAGGATTTGCCTTAGCAGATCCCGCTTACCTTCCTCCCTCTGGATTAGAGAAAGGGCCAATCAGCAAAAATGGCCTAGAAGCAGCGTTCCCTCTTTCTACTTCCTTAAGCCCTTTCTCTGGAGAATTCTGTCTTTGAAAAGATCCTTTGTTTGTGTGTAACCGTCTCAAGGTGAATTCAAGGACAAATGCCTTTCAGTAAGAACTTGAAGTACAGGGGGGATTTTTTAAAACCTCCCTACATCACCCTATATTCTGCATTCACTTAATCCCTTTCATGATTATTCTTTTTGAAGGTTAACACCCCAAAATTTCAAACCTTTTTCTTACTTAATAAATAGAAAAATATTCCTGTCCCACTGCTTACAATGACTTCTATATTTATTAAGAACTTACTAAACTAAAAATTACTAAAGACTCAGAAATATGTTGTGCATCCTGACAGCAAACTAAAAATTTCAAATTATGTCTGACATTCAGTACTTCTTTTGATTTGTGAAATGATCTCATCAGGAAAATAAGGCTGGGATGATGTTCCTTTGGGAACATGGCGGTCAGGGCCTGTGGGGATCGGATCCACTGGAAATGGTGCTTCTCCTGGGCGACAAGCACCCTCTCCATCACTCCACTTCTCATCCAGCTGGCACAAGCTCACCTCAGATAACCTGAATTGCAGGGATCTTTGGGGGAACTTTTGATACGAACATGACTGCTTATTTGATAAAGTTTTAAGAACAAATAGGAAAGATAAACTCACAAGATCTGCTTCTGTTATTGTCTACACTTTTGGGATTCACAGATGCATGCTTCTAAAAATGTCGCTTTGTAGGTTTTTAAAGCTCCAGAAACTGTTTACAGCAGCTATAGTAAGTATCTTGTGTGTATATTTGTCAAAGAGGGTTTTTCTGAATCAAAATGTTCAGTCTCTTTTCTCACTGAGAGAAGACACTTGCTCCTCACATTGATGTTTTCCTGAGATGCTGGAAGCTGGCTCACTCTCATTCTTCTTTTTTATCTCTCTCCTCCTCTTTGATCCTTTCTTGGGGTACTTTAAGGAGTGATTGATTAAAAGAATCCTCCCTTTGTTATGAATATACTTCATCTTATAAAAGTAGTCAGAAGTGTTTAAAAGACTGAAAACAGAAAATTGTACTTACACAGTAGTCTTTGTTACTATACCTGCAAGATAAGAGAAATCTTAGTTTGAAGACAGAAGCAGACTCGAGATACGGTTTAGGATCTTTAAAATTTAGCTTACTGTTATGGTTTGGATCTGGAATGTCCCCTAAAAGCCTCCTGTATTTGGATGTTGTGGGGGATACTTTTGGAAGTGGGTATTATTGGGAGTTAGGGCCTGGCTAGAGAGGGCAGTGGCATGGGGCTTGATCTGGATGAATTATGTCTTGTTGAGATCGGAGGGCAGCGAGGGCAGAGCTTTCAAGTGTGTGTTACTGACTTGTGAGTCAAGAAGTGAGGGAGGGGCACCCACTCTCTGTGTGGGGACAGCTTGACTTACGTAAAGGAAGGAAGAAGAAACATTATTACAGGCCTTTACCTCAGTCTCCAGACCATCTACTCCTTCTCTTTCACCTGGCTCTCTGCCTGCCATGCTGTGAAGATTGTTTCTCTGACTAGACCTCTGCCATATGCTTCCACCGTTACTTGTCACCCATGAATGGATTATGTGAAGACCTTCTGAAACTGGGAGCTAAAGTCAATCTTTCCTCCTTTCAATTGTGGATGTTGGGTATTCTGTCCCAGCAATGAGTAAGTAACTAAGACAGAAACTGGTATCAGGAGTGAGGTCACTGCTGTGACTTTACCTGGCAATGTGATTTAGAACCCTTTGGAACTGGTTTGAGGGAGGAATCTGGGAAGGTTTGAAGATGCTGCCTAGAGAAGCCTTAGAATGCTATGAGCTGAGCTTGATGGGAGAGCGAGCTCAGAAGACCAGAATGCTGATAGAAATGTGAATTTTAAAGGCCAAGCTCAAGAAGTTTCAGATGGGAAGGACTTTATTGGCAATTGGTCTGGAAACCATGCAAGCTACGCTCTGTCTGGCAAAGTGTGTCAGCATTTTGCCCCTCTCCCGGGACTTTGACTGACACTGAGATCAAGGACAATGAACTACTTAATTTGTTACAGGAATTCTCAAAGCAGCTCAAAGTTCAGGCTGTTACATGGGTATTGCTTGCAGCTTTTAGCCAGATCTATACCGAAAAGCACGAAAAATGGCAAAGAAAAATGATGAGAAAAGTTGCTTTCAGTTTTGCCAGACTAAAAGAGCCTGTAGACATGGGGCAGAAGAGTATGGAGATGTTCAAGAGATTAGCACTAAAAAAAAGACAAGTTTTTAGGATTTAGACTATAGAAAAAGATTGTCTGACTGCCTCTCAGGAATCAACAAGATCCCACCCTTTACCAATTAAAGGGCAGAAAGGCAAAAGACTTTGCTTTAAAAAGAGTACTCTGTACCCCTCCCCCCCACCCCCACCCCCCAGTATCCTGTAGGGCAACATAGGAAAGAAAATCCCCAAGGAAGTTCAGCCATTTAAGAGCTCAGAGGCCTTGGCAGCAATGGTCCAAAAGGGCCAGACTGCTCTTTAAGCCAGTGACTGACCTTGGTGACATCCATGTGGTGCTGACTTCATAAACATGTAGAGTACAAGGGTTGTGGGGTCATGGAGGATTCCGTTAGCTTTTGGAGGAAGGCTCAGATGCCCGGTAGTGTGCCCTTAGGAGGGCAATGCATAAAGTTGTGAAGGAGAAGTTAAAAGTGCGGTGGTGACCCTGAACATCTGGAGATGTCTGAAACACGGATCGTCAGCTGAGGGAGGCAACAGGCTGTGAGCAGAGCAGCCCGAAGGAGAGGCTATGGAAGTCGCAGCCAGAGGCAATGCTGCAGGGGTGAGGCCACCCAGGTCTTTTGGAGCTCACATCGCATCAGAGTTTACTCCAAGTGCTGGACACAGACCTACAGAATTGAACCCTTTCACTGCTGTGTTTAGAATTTGCTTTGGTCTGATTACCTTCTTTCATCTTATTTCTCCTTTTGGAATAGAAATGTTTACCCTGTGCCATTCTATGTTGGAAGTGCTTAACTTTTCGTTGATTTTCATAGGAGCTCAAAACTTAGAGTTTGCCTTGAGTCTCAGAGGAGATTTTGGACTTAAACTTTTCAGCTGTACTGGAACTGTTAAGACATTGACAACTCTCAGAGAAGGACTAAGTGCATTTTGAATAAGAAGGTGCACATGAGCCTTTGGGGGCCAGGGGTGGAATGCTATGGTTTGGATCTGGAGTGACCCCAAAAGCCTCATGTATTTGGATGTAGCGGGATAACTGTGGAGCCATGTGCTGCTGGGAGCTGGAGCCTGACTAGAAGGGGCACATGCTTGGGGCTTGATTTGGAGGGATTCTGTCAACTTGTTGAGACTGCGTGGTGCCCAGGGCAGAGCTCTCAGGTATGTTATTGACTTACAGGTCAGGAAGTGAGGGAGAGGCACCCATCCTGGGTATGGGGGAGTCCACCTGGCAGCTTAAGCTACACAAAGGAAGGGGCAATAAACATTGTTATGGCTTCTTCGTGGGAAAACTCTGGCCTTGCCTGTGCTCCTCTCTCATTTGACTTTCTGTCTGCAATGCTGTGATTCTCTGCCCAGATTTCTGCCTGCTGCTGGCCGTGAGTGGACTGTGTAAACCCTCCTGAAACTGTGAGCTAAAACAGTCTTTCCTCCCTTAAGTTGTGGATGTCAGGTATTCTGCCCTAGCAACAAATAAGTAACTGAGACATTTACTGCATAAAAATAATATGAAAAGATGTACTTCAGTTTATGTAAGACTAAGGTTCAATTCCTTATGATCTGAATTTTTTAAACATCCTACATTATACTTACGATTCATAACTTGTTTAAAACTATACATACTCATACATGTATATATAAGTATTTTATTTTGTGAAATTTTAAAATATCCATGCTAGAAGGATTCATTATATTAGCAGAAATTGTAATTGCTCTTTACCTAACTTTTAAGACTGTAGACAGGTGTCAATTAATTAATAACCTTTGATACTTAATTAGTAAGAATGAATCAAATATTAAAAAATGTGACTTGCCAAGCATAAATTTAATGTAGTTCAGAGAATCACAATAGATTAAGAAAATATAGACATATCTTTGGATGATATCATATGTCTCTCTCTCTATATATATATGCTTACTTTCTGCCTCCTCAAATTTATTTATAAAAATAATGTGAAATTGTGTTCATAAAGGGAAGAAATTCCTAAATAGCTTTTTTTGCCCTAATATTCTCTCAATCTAAAGTAGTTTCTTTTATTAAATATACTAATGTGAAAGCAGATTAAACTAGACACTATAATTATAGTAAAATATGAATGTGTATACAAGATTATAAACTTTAGTTTTGGTGCATTTATTTTAAAACTTATTATAGCTAATCAAGATGGTAAAGTCAATGTGATGTATGTTGTTTCACTTAATATACAAATAAATTACATTTAAAGCTTTAAATTTAGTATATACATTATATATCCATATTTATATAGTTATATAACCTGTGTATATATTCACACATCTGTGTGTTATTCTGTAGGTATGTTTATGATCTGTGTGTCTATGTACCTATAAGACATTACAAAACATATACTGCAATGTGCATGAGTAACGTACAAAAACACAAAATTAGAATTTGGATTTTTACTTGTAAGGCCAGGTTTAAGAATAACAACAAAGATATAGCCAAATATAGAAAAAAAACTTTTAAAGGGATTGGTTGGATTCAGAGAAGAGGCATCAAGATTTAACTACTGCGACCTGTTCAAGGAATAGGAAGCTGGGGTAGAGTGGTGACTGGAGTGAAATGACTTAGGCGTGGAAGATTAATATGTTAAACACTGTATGGTCTCTCAGACTTGGAAAAGCCAGAACACAGACATTCTTTGGAACCGCATGGAGTGATAGCTGGAGTTGGGGAAGGGATAGGGAGGGGTGAGAGGGTAGAAGATGGGAAGGGATTGTAAAGTCGATATGATACATATGTGTACAAAACACCCAAATTCATTGTAAATACTATGTATTACATTTGTATATTAATAAAAATAGTGGAGAAAAAAAAGACAAAAAAGCAGAGTTTTTTTGGACACCAACAGGGTCCACTAAGTCTCTTTTTGACACATTCTTAAGTCATCTTTGGAGAAGATCTGTAATTTTGAAAAAATTAAAATGGTTTTTAAGATGGTTCCTAATCACCACTGTTGTTTCTATTTGCCTGTTAATGGTTCTTGTCTTTAGATACTTGTGACTCATTCGCTGCTTCCTCTAATTGCTGTGATTTTTATCTTACCACACTTGAGACCACAAATTCTAAATAACAAAACTGATGTCTTTTACACTTAAACTGTCTTTGAGTCACACAAAGATTTTTTCCCATGTTTAAAAGGGAAAGATAATAGGTCTGTATAGAATTTTCCAATTTTTAATGAACTCAAAAATGTTACCAGTACTGGGTTTTTTTCTAAGATTGATAATTAAGACACTGAGTTTGCTAAGTTAATTGTACGTAAAACTAAAAATGCTTAATTATCATTTTGAGGTTAATTATATATATAGGCTTAGTGTATTAGATTATGTAGATAATTATGGAATAAATTTTGAATGAATGAATAATAGACAATATTCTCTTTTCTGGCTTAAAAACTATTTTTATGCCCTTTTGTAGAGACAGGTAGAGACAAAGAGATTAAGCCATCATCAGAATGAGCAGCCTGACTGCAGTGCTTTGGGGCTCAAAGTCGGGACATCAGGAAACACCCTTTGCTCTTTTCTCTTTTGACCCTCTAGGACTCAGCTTCTAGCCCTGGAACACAAGGGGACAGGGACTGGCCACATGTCTTTCAGTTGTGTTCAAGCACAACTTCTCCTCTTGTACTAACATCGGAGTTTATTTTGGCTTTTCAAAAAGAATGTACCAGGAGTCAGAGGATTAAAAAATGTTAGCTAGAAACCTTCTCCCATGTTGTACTTTTGGGTGAATCACTGAACTTTAATATGGGGGATTGGACCCTAAAGTTTCACAGAGCATTTCTGAGACTGGAAACAGTTCATTCCCAACCTGTTTCCTTGTTTATCCTCAATTTGTTGGGTTGCTTTAATCACTTGTTATGCCCAGTACTTCACACCTAGTACCATTAATTTGATAATAAGCCCCCAAACTCAGAGACATACCCATACACCAAAAGTCACTGTACTTATGAGGCAGTTAATTTGCAAGTCAAACCAAGTGCTATCTAACTTTAGTGCTGCCACCCATCTATCTACCCAGCCACCACCAGGCCATCAGTGTCACAGGGAAAAATGCCACCTTCAGGGTGATTTGTGTTTGTGTGGGCATGTGCACACATGTGTATTTATGTACATGGGTACACACATGTTGAGATGATGGAGAAGAGCTATAAAGAATAATTGATTCAAGTTTAAATAGTGGATTTGGGTCATTTTTTCTTAGATGTTTCTATCAATCACAGGGCCTGTACAAGTGTGCTCACTTAATAAAACCTCTACTCACACCATAGTTTAACAATGGAAGAAATTTTAGTCATACACAAATAAAAAGTTTGCCAGTTTAGAAGGCTCAGGCAATGATGGCCATCTGCTATGAGTTAGCCCAACATGTCCCATCTGTTGCGTGGTTCTGGGCAAGTAGGGAGGTGACCCCAGGTAGAGCAGACAAAGTCTCTCAGATGTGGGTAAACGGACAGGGAGGAGAAACAGATTATTTCTTCCAATTCTACCTCTTGGGACTTGGTCTCTAGGTCATGGCTGGGGTGTCTAGAATTCTTGCTTTGCCCAGTGAAAGGTCCCATGCAAGGCAGAGTAATAAAGACTAGTCAAACTCGGCAGCTACCGTCTTCTCCTTTCTCCCTGCCAATGCACTGGACTTCTCTTTTCTCTTATGAACCAGTCTTGTCTGTCTTTTCCCTCCCTCCACACGTCCTTATCTTTCTTTCTTCCTTTTTTTTATTTACTATGGTTTTGATCTGGAAGGTCCCCAAAAAGCCTCGTGTATTTGCTGTGGAATACCTCGGAACCATATGCTGTTAAGGGGTGGGGCTTGACCCCGAAGGGGCAGAACACAAGAACATGACTTGGAAGGATATATGCTAATTCTGCCCTTCCTTGCTCACTTGGCTTCCTGTCTGCCATGCCGTGTGCCAGCTTTCCTCCAGCTGGGCCTCTGCCATGTGCTTCTGCCATTGCCAGCCACCTATGAAGGGACTGAGACCATCTAAAATTGTGAGCTAAAATGAACTTTTCCTCCCTTAAGTTGTAGATGTTGGGTACTCTGTCACAGCAATGAGAAAGTAACTAAGGTATTTTTTCTTGTATTTTTTTTTTGTCTTTTTTTGCCACCTAAGCCAAGCTGTGCAACATGCTGCACACTATAATTCTTCCATCCAAATTCATTACTGTAATCATTTTTTAATCAGTGGCACTTGTTTCCTGTGTTTCAAACCCATCCATGTTAACCTACCCCAGACTTCAGATAGGACACTGGACTTGTAGAAATTTATTTTTTCTGCATTGTGTCCATAGTATTTAAAATACATAAATTGCTTTAATAAAGAACCCTGTAGGTTTTTTTCATTTACCCTGGTCCACAGTAATCAGTAAATGCATTTTGCCTTACGTCTATTTCTCATAAGAATATTCACTGCTGCCTCTGCAGGTGACCCCTCACCCATACTGCTGTAACTAACCCCAGTAGACTCGTTGGCTCACCAAGGGGGAGTTGGTGTCACTGCTACTTTGGCCCATCTGTTGTGTCCTATCGGGGGTGAAGAGATGAAGATGTTCATGTCTCCCCAGGAAAAGTACTTGTGCAACACTTGGAAATTCTTTCTTTGGGCAATTCTCTTAGCCAGCGAATTTGGAAAACTTCCTTATGTGAAAATTCATCTTTTTAATAAGAAAATAACTTTTTGCTTTGGGTTTTTTGATACTAACTGGCATTATCTGGGACAAGGACTTTTTTTCCTTTTATACCAGGGCTCAAATACGGGATGTTAATATGACTACTGATGATGGTATTTCCTTTACCACCCATGCACCACCCCATGGGAGACCTTAGAATGAGCAAAATTCATCTTTAGCTGCTGCTGCTACTCTGAGATGGCTAAAGCTGGCTGGCTGGTCCACTCTCTCTCTCTCTCTCTCTCTCTCTCTCTCTCTCTCTCTCTCTCTTCCTTCTCTTTTCCTCCCTCTGTTCTCCTTCCTTCCCATTACCTCTCCCCTTCTTTCTCTGGCCCTTGAGGTTCTTCCACCTAAACTCAAAGCTATTTATATACTTCTTAAATATTTTTACATTCACAAAACTTTATATATATAGTGCACCACAGATGTACGCCCATGTTGTGGAATGGCTCAATCCAGCTACTTAACATACACATTATGTCAGAAATATTTGCTGGTCACATAATGCTTTTATTACTGTTAACTCCCTCATACTAATAGCGTTGGGTTGGATTAAGTATGGCTTGTTAACATCCAGCTCCAGCTCTGTTATGGTCTTGTTTTATAATGCGTCCCCAAAGTCTCGTGTGTTTGGAAGGTGACTGGGTCACGAGGTCACCATACTCATCAGCAGATTTATCCATTGGTGAGTTCAGTATCTGAACGTGCCATTAGGAGGTGGGGCCTGGTTGGAGGTGGGCTGTTGGGGGTGTGACCCAGAAGGGGCATACCTGTCCCCTGCTCCTCCCTTCTCTTTCTGCTTCCCAGCTGCCATGGGTCATGGCATGCTTTACCACCATGCCATTTTTTTTTCCCTTTCAGGCAACCATACATGAACCTCTGAAACTGAGAGCTAAGGTAACCCTCCCCCTTTGAGTTGTGGATGTCAGTCATTGTGTCAAGCATTGAAAAAGTGACTTAAAATAAGCTCCTTACATACTTTGACAATATCTGAAGGTCACAGACTCCCAAATCCTTCTATCTGCAGAACTCAGCACCATCAGCATACTTAATAGTTCAGGATTTAGTTTCATATACGTATCAAATCTGTCTGATGCTGGCCACTTTTCTGAAAAGCAGCTAAGAAGGGCACCAAAGCCACTCTTTACAGGAATCATCTCAACTACTAATTCTCTTTTGCAAAGCCACGGATATGATGTCCTCAAGATACATACCCAAGAACGCTACTGAAAAAGGTTGTCTCAATTTCAGCAACTGATAGTCCTCCGTGATGGGGAAGCACCCGGCTGACAGGTTTATCACCAGTACAGGGAGGCACGAGAACCCCAGAGGGCTCTAGAGAGAAGCCACCTGAAGGCCATTGTGAGTGATGGGTCGGTGTGAAAGGTGGGAGCAGGAGGCCTAATTACAGTGGGAAGTGAATGGCTGCTTTAATGAATCTGCGGCAATAACTCGGTGCCAGAGGCTGCATCCATGTGACAGACAGGAGGTGACAGGCTGGGGCTCAAACCTGGGGAGTGCATTCTTCAAAATGTGGTCACGAGGTCCCTCAATGATAGCATAAAGGAAAGGAAGATGCTTTCTTGACATTGGAAATCAGATTACATCCCCAACCTTCACAATGTGAATCAAAGCCACGGGAGCTCTTCAAGCCACAGTTTTGCAGGCTTATTTTGTTTCTTGAGAGCATGATGTAGTTTTCTACATGGAGAGTTGTCTTCTCTATTGTATGATGGAGGGTTGGGCCCTTTCTAAAAGTGAAGGTGAAAACTTTATATACAATGATTTAAAAAATTAGAAACATTTTTATCACAGGTACAAGAAGCATTTCTCCTTTTCTGCTACTTTTTAAGCTCAAATTCCATATCTAATCCCCTGAAGGACTCAAAATAGATCTATTAAAACATTATATTTTTCAGTTATGTTGCAGGTATGCTGTGAATACTTAAATAAGACATGATGCCTTTATGGTCTGCAGGGTCTGTCCCAGGAGCCATCCCCACAGACAAAAGAGGGACTGGTCCTTTGGTGCTGACGGTGTGTGCTGAGAGCGAGTCTATTCTTTCCACCTCTCCGTGGTGTGTGTTAGTCACCTTCTCATCACTGGGGCGCAACACCCAGCACCTACAACTCAAAGGAGGAGACGTTTGACTCGGCTCACATTTGAAGGGGATTGAGTCCGTGGTCAGCTGGCCCACGGCAGGAACATCATGGCGGACGGGCATGGTAGAGTAAAAATGCCTATCTTATGGCAGCAGGGAAGAAGAGCAGGGGAAGAGCACCACAATGGCAAGGATGAGGGCCGGACGTGGTACCCAAGGTCACATCTCCGTGACCCACGCAGGCACACCCACGAGCAAGCTTCGTCAACCCTCCCAGGTGCACCCCAATGCTCATGCGGTCGATACTCCACCTTGAGGGCCACAGTGTGCTTGTTCATTGAATTTACCATTTGTTTCTCAGATGCAAGAGACAAGGAATGAGGAAGCGAGACAGTCTGAACGTGCATCAGGTTGGTGAGCGGGGGTGAAGGCGAGTGGGCTTGCTGGTGGTGACTGGTTCCAGACCCCTCCAAGGCCTCTTCTTCATCACCCTGGGGGTACAGGCCTGTTTTGAACACGCCCACCAGGACTGCAATCTGCGAACACATAATCTCAACATCCTCTCGGGCAGAGACCAAACTCAGTCTGCTCTTCAAAGCACAATTTAGGGCCAGCATTCCCCTCTCTCTTTCCCATTTCTCAGTCCTCTAAATCTTCTTTTCCCAGCAAAGACTCGTTAGCTGCCCTCCACATCTGTCCACAGTGGCCCTTGGGGTGAAGCACTGAGGGTCACTGGGACCAGGGGACAGTGGACATTTTACAAGTATTGTTGTTATGGTCCCACTGAGGCCTCTGGATGGAAAACTTGTACTTTTAGAAGATCAGGGTCGTCAAAGGGGGGCGGGGCTTTGCAAACGGGGGATCTCAGCACCCAAGGTCAGTATTCTGTCGCGTATTCCAAGTTCACCTGACACAGTTGGCTTTCCTTTCCTTTCCTTTTTCCCTTTACTTTCTCCTTCTCTTCCTCTCTTCCTTCTCTGCCCTCACTCTTCCTTACTGCCTCCCCCTCTCCCTCTTTCCTTCCCTTCCCCTTCCTCCTTCCTTCCTTCATTTCCTCCCCTCCTCTCCTTTCCCTTCTCTTTGAGGAGATATTTACTCCATTCTCATTAAGGCAAAATAAAATGAACAGGAAGTTTAAGAAAAGGGCGATAGCGGGGCTGGAGGAGTGGCACAGTGGTTAAAGTGCTTGCCTTGCAAGCGCAAGGCCCTGAATTTGATTCCCTAGCACCATTTAAAGCTGAGCATGGTGGTACATGCCTGTAAGCCCAGCACTTGGGAGGCTGAGGCAGGAGGATTGCCATGTGTCCAAGGTCAGCCTGAGCTATACAGTGAGTTAAGGACCAGTGTGGGCTACACAGCAAGTCCCTGTCTCAAAAAAAAAAAAAAAAAAAAAAGTCAAATCTCCAACTTACTAAGCCATGGGACACTATGTCATTTGTAAGACTAAGTTACTTTGCCTTAACCAATCGCATGACTCCATTTGTCCCCTATTGTCATTTATTTGATATTAATTTTCAAGAGATAACTGTATTCTTGTGTTTTCTATTTTTCCCATAATTATTATTTTGTGGATTATCTGTGACTTTCACGTGCTGTGAGGAGGTGGAGCCTGGCTTGAAGGGGAGGATTCCGGGAATGTGGCGGGTCACCGAGGGTGTGGCCTGGAAGGGTACATTCCTGCCCTGGCTCCTCCCCAAACCCTGATCCTTCCCTTTGTGATGTCGTGAGTAGTAGTTTTTGCTAGGCCCTTCGACTTTGCCATCATCGCCTGAAACTGAGCTGAAACAACCCTTTCCTTTCCTACTGGTGACAGCCAGGTACTGTGCCTCAGAAAGGAGAAAGTGGCTGAGACACTTGGGTCTCTGTAAGCTTCTAGTTACGTTTTTTTTTTTTTTTTTTAATTAACCAGACAATACAGAACCTTGTTCTATGTGTGTTCTTGTTTAAAGAAACCTTATTTCATATATATTGTTGGTCCACTAGCATTGAGCTCAGGTCCAGAAGTCTTACAGCTCACAGTGGGATGAGACTTGCACCTAACACATGCATTCCCTCTGTTAGGTGCACTGCAGCCTTTTTGGGCTTAGGAATAACAGGCAACATTTCAGTGTTCTGTGAAGGGCCATTTAAAGCAGCAAAATCACCAGTAAGAATTACAAAGCCACCCCAAAATGGCACTACACAGACCACTCAGACGACCTGTATTTATAGTAGGAGAGCTGAGACAGGAAGACAGAGCCTTGTTTGACTCTGGCTTAGCATGTACACATTGCTGACAATCTTTTGTCCCTTTCTGCGCCTGTGTGCAAGTGACCACAATAGCACCACAGGGACTACTTTCAGAGTGACAGAAATTTTAGTTGATAAGCAAACTGTAAATATGAAATCTATAATAATGATTGGCTGTATGTGCAATAAAATCACACAGGATATCAATGAAATGGGGAAAAGATCACACTGGAACATTTCTGGGTGATACAATATAAGGGTTTTGGCCTCCAAAGTGTTTAGTAAGAGGGTGTGCAATTGTGTGCCGTGTGTCAGAGGCAGGTCAGCCGAAGATGCGGGGCAGAAACAGGTCCCTGCTTTTGACCATCTGCTTCAAAACTGAATACTAAAAATGTCATCAAAACAGAACTTCTGCTTTCTCACTGAATTTTAACTACAACTGTCTTTTTTGGTTTGCTTTTGCTAGTGAAAAGCAATTTAATTTTGGGAAACAAGGTGGAGAGATGATGGAACTATTCTGCTTCCAGTGAATGTTTCCTAAGGTTTTCATTGTTTGGTTCTTTACACAAATGACTCAGAATAGGGTCAACCCTTCTTAACCTGGGTAACTTACAAGCCAAAGGTTAGGTGGAACAGCCCTCAACCCATGAAAGAGTTAACTCGCTCCTAGCACTAGCAAGACCCTATTTTTAACTATTTCTGTCTTGGCTCACACTCTGATTAATTACCCAATAGGTTAGCCTTGCCCGAAAAGAAGAGGAATCGTCAAATATCACCATCCTATAAGCTTTTAATTGGCAAACTTTCTTTAGGTTTACGGGAACCAAGAATGAGTAGAACCCCTGGTGGCCCACAGAAATATCAAGACCATGCCAAGAAAATTGATTACTGCAAGAATTAACGATGGCTTCAGTGCCCACCAGAATTAATGATGGCTGTGGTGGCTAGGCATAAAGTTAGAACTCCTAGGAACCCCATCTAAGCTTTTGCCCCTGTGACCCGTGGTGAAATAGAATTTGGGTGAAAGCCCTGTCTTCCACCCGCTGGCTTGCTGTCAATAAAGCTCTTTCTTCTCCTGTCGCTCTGTCTCTTTAGTTACTGGCTCCATCAGGAGGAAGCAGAACTGGACTTTTTATGGTTTTGCTATTGCTCAAAGATGGACTGAAGACTTACTGGATGCCAGGTACTGTGATAAGCACTCTATGGTCATGACTCCCATTTTCATCTTCACAGTGTAGCTAGTGGTCATGTCAGTGTTTACAGTTCACGGGTAAGAAAGCTTTAACTCAGATGTGAGGAAAACAGTTGAATCTCCTTCTGCAGGTGGGACAGCTGGGATTCCAGGTGGTCTGAGCCTGATCCTCCATTTACATTACTTCCTCTTTCAACCCAAGCTTCACAAAAAGCTTTGCTTTTTGCTACAGTTTTACTAGATGCTGAGGTGATTTTAAAGCCATAGTGCTCTGATAATCGTTTGTACTTGATTAAGGTACATCTGGGTGATGACAAAGATTATGGTGGTGGTGACTGTGTTATATTGTAGACAGAGGTGAGGCTCTGGTTATGTGATTGTGCTTGTCATTTTCCTGTCACTAGGGCAAAATGCTGGACAACCGCAACTTAAAGGAGGAGAAGCATATTTGGCTCACAGTTTCCAGTGGGTTCAGTCCATGGTTGGCTGTTCTAAGGCAGTAGAACACGGTGGAAGAACCTGGTGGAGGAAGACTGCTTGACCCATGGTAGCCAGCAAGCAGAGGGGGAAGGGAGGAGCCAGGGACAAGGATATATTTTTCTAGGTCGTGCCTTCAGTGACCCTCCTCCAACCTGGCCTCACCTCAAAATAACACACTCAGCTATAAACACATCAATGGATTAATTCACTGCTGAGTACCATGATCCTATGACCCAATCACCTGTCCAAAGCCTTTCCTCTGAACACAGGACACCCTAGGGGCACACTTTAGATCTAAACAATAGCAATGACCTTAGCCCAAGAGTTTAACTTTTGTGGACCTCATTTTCCTCAGTTGTAATATGATGAAGCTTCAATAAACTATTTCTTAGGACCTTCTATAAATCTGTGAGGTAATAATAATAATGCCCAATAAATTTCTAAGAGTGAGAACTAATGCAATTAAAAAAGAACGAGAGGCCAACCTTGAACAATAATTCTTGAAGCGGATTTCCTTCATCCTTGGGAAGATGCTGGACATGAAGAGTGCATTCTATTTTCTTTAGGAGATGAGAAACTAGACCTAATTTCTTCTCTCCCATTTTAATATTATTTCTTGCCCATCACTTAAATAAGATTTCTCATCAGAATTTTACTACTGCTCTTGTCATTATGATAAAACCCACAGGCAACTGACCAGAAATTTCAATTAACTATTTGCCACGTGTTCATTTATCAATGTTGCTGCCTCCCCCTCTTCGGAGGTGAAGATAAATCACCAGGCAGTGAGCGGCCATCAGAGTTTGTCCCTAGAAGTGGCAGCTGGTGGTGCAATCTACCACATGCTCTCCATCTCCATTTTTAGAAATCTATTAATCCTTCTCTTCAATAACAACTCCAAAAGAACTATAAAATTTCTAGGCTGTAAGTGAACATTTAATTCCTGAATGTCTCCTCATTTCTACTGACTAAGGCAGGAAGGCAGCCAGAAGTGGGGCAGACACGGTGGCTTACTTTTTCCAGGGTTCCTCTTCTTCTCCTACACGGGCCCTTGCCCCCCAGACACTTTTGCAAGCTGCCATCCCATGAGCAAATGACTCTGTAGAAGAGGAGTGTGGACCAGACCTTATCTTGCTTATATTACTGTTTAAAATTAAAAATTTTTATTGGGGCAATTGTAGCAACACAGAAAAATTTAAGACATCATGTCAGCAAAATCCCTTGAATATTTTGCTTTGCTCGGTTTCCCCCAGTGGAAACATTTTGAAAATTTATGTAGTGTATCACAACCAGGATGTTAAATTAATACAGTCTGTGGCTCTTATTCAGATTTTATTTTCTTCATGCTGAGCTGTATTCTAGTCCTTTTTATTCTTTTTATTTTGAGACGTGGTTTCCCTAAGTCACTAAGCTGCCCAGTCTAGGCCTGAACCTGTGATCCTCCTGCCTCAGCCTCCCAGACGCTGAGGTTTCAGGCATCCCACACCACACCAGGCCTCTGACTCAGTTTTCATGCTTATTTGCATGTGTGCATTTAATTCCGCACAAGTTCAGCTCTTGAGGGAGACTGTGACCTACGACTGCTTCCATCACCACCATCAGGACAGCCATAGCGTAAGGATCCCCTGTGCTTTCAAATCATCACGCCCCTCTTCCTTCGCCTTCCCTCCTTCCCTGGGTCACTCACAAATCTCTCCCAGCCACTGGTGTGTCCTCCATTTTGAAAATTCAGCCATTTAGAAAATGACATAGGAAATCATTAGGTATGTAATGTCTGGGGATTGGCTTTCCCTCCCAGTACAGGTCCCTAGAGTCACCTGCGTCATTCTGTGACCAATAGTTTATTTCTTTCACTTTCTGAGGAGTATTTCGTGGCATTTTTCTACCACTGGTATGAGGATAATGGAACTATACTCAGCAATTTCTCAATACGCTTTTCTCCTCTGCTTCTCTGAGCCAACTCAGGCTGTTCACTTGCCTAAAGAGGGAGCGAGGGAAGGAAGGAGCAGGAGGAGGGTCCAACGCAGGCGGAGTGGCTTCCGGTAGGCACCAGAGGCCCAGGCATGGATGTGTCCAAAACAGGAGATCTTAGTTTTTATTCCCTAGTCCCTATACTACCTCTGTCTCAGAGTCCCTCATCTCAGTACATGGCACCACCTTTACGCCCAGCTGCTCAGGCCGTGGGAGGCCATCTTGGGTGCTCCCTCTCTCTACCATATGCCTTGGGATCTGACCTCTATAGATTCCTGCTCCAGTTAGGTCTCCTTCACCACCACTGCAGATGCTCTGGCACAGGTGCCACTCTGTCTCACCTCAACACTTTTGTGCATTTTCAGGTCTCCTGGGTCCATCCTGCCCTCATTTATGTCCACACCTTCAGTGGTCAGTGCAGCTCAAGCAGTGGGCATGGATACATAAGCTACAACAACTCACTTCCCATCTCCTATATCTGTTCCCATCTTCATTATTATTATTATCATCATCATCATCATTATTATTAATATTCATGGTACTAGAAATCCAACCCAAGGCCTTCACGCTGAGCTACATCCCCAGCCCATTTTTATTTTTGATTTTGAGAAAGGGTCTTACTAAGTTGCCCAGGTTGAGTCCGAACTTGCGATCCTCCTGCCTCAGCCTCCCAGAGTGTTGGAATTACAGGCTTGAGCCACAGGGCCTGGCACCAGGGAGTGGAGAAGGCCCCTGAGAGGTCATGAATTTCATCCCAGAGCGATGGAATGTGACCAGAAGGGCAGGTTCAAACGATCTGTCCACCACACCACACTCATCCTTGTCAGGTGGTGGTACGAGGCCACCACAGACAGGATGGACACAGCACGTTCTCTGTGCCCCGTGGTGCCTTATCTCTACAACATGTGGCTCTGTCTCTGCTCAGCAACCCCCGATTTGACCCTAGGCGGCCTCTCCTGCCGCTCCACATTTTCCCGCTCTGTAGATGCTGGTATTTGTCTACACTGCTAACCAGGTTATTCTCTTGATTTGAAAAGCACTCTTCCACTCTTCTCTTTCACGTGCAGGATAATATTAAAGCCTGAAGAGATTCATATATGAACGTACAACTTGGCACATGCTGTCTTACCAAAGCAAAGCTCTCTTTTGTCTGCTTTCTCATGGCATATGTTCCTGGCGAGTCAGCACATTCCTCTACTCCTGTGGCCACAGAGGGGCCCAGGTGACGGAGCAGCCACTGCCTAAGCAGGTGTGTCCAACCTGCAGCCTACCAGGCTTTCCCCCCGTTTTTTGAATGTTATAATGAAAAAAATTTAGTACTTATATACATTAACTATTATATTTTATGTATTTTATATATTTTATATATGGCCCAAGACAGTTACTCTTCACTAAAACAAACCAAAACAAAGGAAAAAACAATGGCCGGCCACAGGATAAACACACCGAAGCACAGTTTGCCAGTCACAATGCCAAAGAAATAGGGAAACTCTACAGCAGTTTCCCCCAACATTTTTGACACTGGTCCAGAGAGCGGGAATGTCATACTGACAGTGGCATTATAACCTAATAGGAGCCTGCTGACAGAGGTGGAGCTCTGCTCATCTGTCGGAGTGCTCAGTCCTTCAAGGCCATAGGTGGTCTTGGTCCGTAGCTGGGGAGGAGGTTGGGGAGCCCTTCCAAGGATATTGAATCAGTAATTAAATATTCTAGTCTGGAAGTCACATTTAAAATTATTATTTTGGTTGTGCTAGTGACTGAATTCAGGGCCTTTGCACTGAGCTACCTTCCTAGTCTATTCTTTTTTAAGTTAAAAAAATTTCTTTTTATTTTGAAATGGAGTCTTACTAGGTTGCTAAGTTGCCAAGGCTGGGCTTAAGCTTGCTACCTTCCTGTCTCCACCTCCCAGAGGACATGGTTTTTATATTCACAATTCACTGGCCAGAAATATCCAGTGAGCAGCGTAATGCTGACCCCAAAATGCTACTGCACCAATACTGAAGGACTAGATGCACCATTTCTTGCTGTGTGAGGCTTTGCCAAAGCTCCAGAGGTTTTGAAAAGGCTTGGCATGAAGATTTCACACCAAGGGAAAACGACCTGGACTCAGAGGATGATAGAAATCGTACAATGGCTACTAGTGGACACATCTCCCATCTGAGTTACTGTAGGTGATGAGGCAGTTTGGCAAACATTAGGATCTAGGACCGATAGGACTTACAAACTATATAAAATTCAATATGTGATAAGTTCACCTTTATTTTTCCCTCTGGAAACCCTGCATGGACACGCAGTAATGGTCAGTAAAGCAATCATTACACCAATTGATACTTAACTTATTTCCAAGCCCAGACTCTCCATTTACACACAGAAGTAATTTCCTTTTTGTAACAGAATACATCTATTTCACCATGATTCCATGCTACTGTCAGATACAACACTGGCACAAATAATTAACATTAAAAATGAGTAAGAGAAGGCACAGCACACCTAAGATGAACATGGAAATAAATTCTGCCCTCCTGAATACACTGGTAGTCCCCCTCACAAGACAGCATTTACTTGGATGTGAGGAGTGGAATATACTGACATTCTTCTAAATTCATATCTGTAATACATCTGCATAGTGTCTAAAATCCAGGCAACCTGAATAGAATTATCTTCTCAGATTTGAGATGAAGTAGAAGACCCTACTCTACTTTAATATTGAATCTCTTATCCTTTCAAAAGAAAAGAAAAAAAAGAAAGGAAAAGAAAAGAAAAGAAAAGAACTCTACCAACATGGCACACACCTCCCCATTTCCCCAGTGCTTCGGTTTCATCTCCTTTGGTTTTATTTCATTTAGAAAGCTGCCAACATCAAGGGCACATTTCCACTTCATCTTTGTTGATGAAGAGGCCAAGTTCCACAGCTGACGCGGGGGGAGCTCTAACCAGGAGGCAGGTCCCCACACGGAGCTGCAAGCTTCCTCCTCACACTCTCCACTTGCTGGCCACTGTGCTCCTGGCCACTGGGCCCCATCGATGTCTCTAATCCTTCCTGGGGAGCAGCTGACGAAGCTTCTGGGCCTCGCTTTCTTCTGGGTAAACATTCCAGGGCTTCTGAGTTTTCTTATATGGATCTTGTGCCTTTCTGCTCCTCTCAGATTAATAATATCCTTGTTCTGGACATGATTTTCCCATTAACGTAGCTTGATATTTTGTTTCTTTAAATATCAGTCATTGATTGATTACTCGATTGTTTGATTGTGTGTCACATCAGACTCACCATTAAACCAACTCTTTTTTTTCCTGACACCAGGACACCAGGAGTCCCCTCCCATCTTCCTCTTTTCCCTGAAGTGTTTGCTTTGTGTGTGTGTGTGTGTGTGTGTGTGTGTGTGCGTGCGCGCGCGCGTGTGTATGTGCATGTATGTCTATGTGCGTGAAGTTCATTTCTACTAAATTCCACCTTCATCTCCGTATTCTATCCACTCTTTCCAGCTTGTCAAGACATTTGTGACTTCTTTCTTTCCCCACCTGGCATGCTGGCCCCTGCCTCTCGGGTGTGGGTCATCTGTAGACTTCCTAAGCTCCTTCTTGTCTTTGCTAGACATTTGACAGGCATTGATAGAAATGTTAGAAAAGATGAGCAAACAGGGAACAGCCCTTCAGGCTTCAAATTCTATTTCTCTTCCTTGACTTACAGATTTCGAGAAATTATCAAAAAATCCCAAACACCAGGTACATCAAGCTTGATGTTACCCAGGTAGCCAGTGCTAAAAAATGACTGCTAAGGTCATGCTATGCTTGCAGCTGGACTAGTCTCCAAAAGCCTCATGTACTTGAAGGTGATTGGATCATGGGGCTAATTGGATCAGTGGATTATAATGTATTGATGGTGGTGGGTGCTGCTAGGAGGCAGGGCTTGATTGGAAGGATGGGCCACTGAGGGAAGGGCCTGAAGGGTTCACGCTTATCCTTGGCTCCTCCCTTCTCTCTCTACCTCCTTTTCACCATGCCATGAGCTGCTTGCCTTCCATTAAGGCTAGTCATTCATGCATGGACAGAGTTATGAAACTGAACTAAAATGAACTTCTCCTTCCTTGACTTGTGGGTTTCCTAATAACCCCATTCTACAATTGAACTCACCAGTGGATTAACCCACTTTTGCATTCCCAAGACCCCCACCAAGCCACGGACTTCTAAGTGGACAAGGGTCTGGATAAGTATTATTTGAAGGGTGGTGGGAATTGGGCAAGCTAGTATCATTCATGAGAACTGCCTCATGCCTGTCTGCTAATGCAGCTCTTCCTTGGAATACTGGTCATAAAAATGGTGATTTTTCAAGATAGATAGTGTATTTAAATTTAAAACATTTATCACAGCAAAAGACACATTGCCATTGATCTCCTTAAAATATTTCCCATTACTTCAAACACACTCAGCTCATTGTCCTTGCCACTTTTTAAAAGTGGTTCTGGAAGTCCTCTTTCCTGACTGTCCTTAAGATGTAATTAATAATACAGTGAATGTCACTGCCAGGTGCCATCCCCAGATCTGGCACCATGAGACTTTTGGCTCTTCCCCAGAATCAAAATGACCACTGTTTTGAATCAGCTGAGAACATCGAGGCAGCTGTGACAGCACCACTAAAAATACTCACAAAGGAGGACTTCCAGCCAGAGCGGCTCCAAAAAGTTATAAGAAAGATAGGCTAAGTGTGTTCAGAGCAAGGGGAAGTCCTTCCTGGGGGATGACTGGCACAGCATCTTTTACTGCAATACATTTATAAATAACTTCCATGTTTTTCAGTCACCCCAAAGACAGTGGAACAAAGCAAGCTCACGATGTCACTGTTGTGTAGCCTGATGCATGAAACCCTGTCCCTGCAGCAGCCAGGCGAGAGGACAAAGTGCTGTGGAGAGAAGCGCCGTCATGTCCCCGTCTGGCTGTCACCAGCGGCTTCCTGCTGGTTTCCAATCTGGCCTACTGCCATCAGACCTGTGGCAGTTTCCTGGTCTGGCTCATTGCTCTGTCCTCCCCAAGCCCTTGGTGACTTCTCTGTCCAGCCTGCTGCCCCTGCACCTCATGGCAGTCTTCTTGGGCCACCCATCCCCACAAGGTCTTGTTCTGTTAGTCTCAATGAGCTCTGTCCTTCCCTGAGTCCCTGCAAACCAGTCCTGACAGATGTCTCGCCACCATCTCTAGGTATTGTCTTTGGCCTGTGAGCAACGTGTTCCACTGTCTTAGTATAGCTAGCCTGTGGCCAGACAGCCACATTCTTTTTCTAATGTCACCTTTGACTGACTGATGGGCCCTCCATCTGACTTACCCACTGGGGATGTGGTCTTTTTGTCTGGGCTCTTATGTGTACACTACTTGCTTATTGTCACCCCTCTTGTCACTCAGCAGTGGGACTGGCATGGTCCTGGGTCCAAGCCCAGGACTGCTTTCTGCCACGTGATGGAGCCTGATCTCCCAGCTGGGATGTCCCTCGGCCCTGATGTCTCCTGGTCAGGCCTCTCTGTCTCTTCTTCATTTCTAGGTTGACCATCCCAGGGATGGCTTAAGAGTCTTTTTGCTATCTAACTGCCCAGGCGTGGGTCTTGCTCCTTGTTAGCTAGGTGATCTCTGATGAGCTATCGACGGCGTTGTGTTTCAGCTTCCCACCAACAAAATGGAGATAATATTGTCACCTACCTCACAGAATTGTCCCAAAGGTGAAATGAGTTAATATATATGAAGAGCTTCCCTAGATCCTGGCCTATTGGAAATCCTATGTAAGTAATTTATTACTGCGTAAATACTGGGGACTGACCCAGAGCATTTGTATAGAGCTATCTTGCCAGACATTTACAAAATTTTAAAATTGATTTATCTATTTTTATTTGAGAGAAGCTTATGCTAAGCCACTCAACTGCCGCTCAATTGTGGTCCTTTTGCCTCAGCCTTCCAGGGTGCTGGGATTCTGGGCCTGTGCTACCATATTGGGTATAAATACACCCATGTAAAAAAATAGGTTTGTTCTCCTGTTCTCTCCTCATTTGCTGTGAGGTGTTAATGGTAGCACTTTCTACCATTAGTCCTATTTTGATCACTGACACTGAGTCTCCATAATGAAACTAACAGACCCTCTCCTCTTGTAGGAGGCTGGAGCCCTTCTCCTCCCTAGTTTAAACCCCAAGAGCACATTCTTGGGAACCCATGGAAAGCCTGAATAAAGCTCTAGCTTCACTGATTTTAGTCATTTGCTTCCACCTCTGGTTTTACAGGTTGTGTAAGTAAACAGAGGAGAAGTGGACCCCAATGGGCTCACTGGAGATAACCCTCCTGATGCACGGCTGTCATAAGAACAATTGTGTATATTGAGCTGTTTGTGTTGTTTTTCGTGGATTTGGAGATAGCCAGGTCTGGCTCAGACTGTATGAAGCCACAGAACTCTTCCGTTGGGTCTGTCCGAGTGTCTGATGGGCAATCTTTTGATGTCAGAGACCATAAGCTCCGCCCACAGATCTCACTAAGACCTCTACTTTCTGAGCATGCAGCCTTAGAAGAGCCACAAAGGATGATTATGCACATGAAATCACCAGTGATGTCACTTTCTTTTATGTCCAATCACCTCTCTCGACTTCTACTAGTCCTAAGGAGGGGTGGGTGGGCTTCAGTCTGAGAGCTCTGCCTTTTCCTGCTTGGCTTCCTTGTGAGTAAGCTCTGTCTTTCTCAAAACTCAAGGCTTCAGTGACTGGCATGATTGCAAGGCAGAATGGGCCCGGCTGGATGACATCGCTACAACCCACTGGATACAAAAAATGGCTCCTCCCTCAGCTTACACATCACATCACATCAGTCTTACACATCAGTGATGTCTTACACATCAGTGCCATCTTACTGCTCTTATCTTAGGTCCATCCACAGGGCACATTCTCATACCTAAAGGAAATTTCATTGGCTTTGCAATAAACATTTGAAAATTCTTTACTGGTCATATCTGTGTTTTCATCTGGGTAGGACTCATCTATGGGGAAGGGAAGTGCAGAGATGACTCCTAAATCTAACCACACATAGAGGAAGAATATTCCAGTTCTTTTTGGCCTTCCAGCTGGCAAATAATATTATCTCGCTTTCTTTAGGGAGGAAGACAATTATATGGACACAGTTACCTGAAGAAAATGTTACATACTGTTCACAGCTGGAAGTCTTCACTACGCCAAAGCACACATTTTATGTATAGGAACCAGAACAAAGAGTTGTGTCCTAGTTCAGGCCACACACCAAATCACAGTCCATCTCCACCGCAACCTCAGAAGCCCCCAGCACGACCACAACATGTTTAAGAGGTGAATTAGTAGCTTCAGAACATATCACGTGAGCAGCTCCAACAAGGGCTCGACCGCGCTTCTTTTGAGCCCCACTCAGAACAACCAACAGCGCCACTGCTCTCCAATGATGACGCTTCAGACCAATGCCAAGGAGAGAATTAGCCTCTCACTTAAACGCACTTCACGCAGCCTGACACGCAAGCACTTCACACAGCACTGAATATTCTTCACACACCTTTGCACAAGAAGAGCCAGATCCTTACCTATGACTCTTCCCAGAAAGAGCGACTTGGGAGAATTGAAGAGCGTGTCAGATGAACTCGGCAGAGGGTAACTCACAGAGGGATAGTGATCGAGCTGCAGGAAGAAAACACGAGACGTGGTCAGGAGGCAGACACCACCCGGCCCTGGAATCACAACTTCCCTGGGGGAGGAAATGACATCACTCTCGGAACCTCGGTTTCTGGGCATCTTATTTCACCAGTGCTGACTTGGATATCCAGCTGGAGAATCACCTTTTTGGCAGGGGTTGTTTCAAAACCACTTGTGCCTGGTTACGCAAGCCCTTTTTCCGATGGTGCACATTTTGGGGCATCATCTGCCTGCTGGGTTAGTGTTCTTACTCCAGTCTCAGCACTGAGCTCAGTGCCACTCCTAGAGCTCTGGCTTTTCCTGAGGACCCTCTCACTCAATGGTTCCCTTAACTTTTGGGTGCTATCTATTCCCAGGGCCATATTGACCTTCTGATGCACAGATGTGTGCACACATGTGCGCGCACACGCACATCACACGGCACAGTTCAACATGGTTGTGTTGCTTTTCTCTTGTTGTGTGTTTAGAACTTTCAACAACAGAGTCCGTTTATACTTCCCTACCTCTGAGCACCCCAGGCATGACTGACCTGAAGCCTGCCCTACTATTACCTTCCCCTTTAAATGTCATAACAAAAACGAAGTTTTGTTACTTATAAATATTAACAAGCTGGGCCCGGTGCCACATGCCTATAATCCCATAACTTTGCGAGGCTAAGGCAGAAAAATTGCAAGTTCTATTCCAGCCTGGGCAGTTTAATGACTTAGTGAGATCCTGTCTCGAAAAAAAAAAAAAGGTCGGGGTGGGGATAGGTGAAGGGATGACATGTTAGCTCAGTGAAATGGTCACACACACACACACACGCACACACACACACACACACACCCCTTCATTAACTCTCTTACATACTTTGTATGCTGCTTATGACAATACTTCTTCACTCAAAAAGGGAGAGGGAGGGAGGGAGAGAGAAGGAGAGGGGAAAGAGAAGGAGAGAGAGAGAGAGAGAGAGAGAGAGAGAGAGAGAGAGAGAGAGAGAGAGAAACAGATCTCCCCAGAGCTGTGGCTGCAGGCTGGACATGTTTGCTAGACTGCAGAGTCATCCAACCTCCAGCCTGCAGCCACACGTGGCCCAGGATGACTTTGTATGTGGCTCAACACAGACTTGTGAGTTTTCTTAAAACAGTGTGTGAGCTTCATGCAATTTATTTTGTGACTTGGTTGTGTCAGCTACACGAGATATTTTATATGTAGACCATGACAATTCCTCTTCGCTCAAGCAGGCCAAAAGTTGCTTGGAGCTTCCTAGACTTTTCCGTGTCCTCCTGTGCACCTGTTAACAACCGTGGAGTAATGAAGGCGCGGGTCATGAAACAGGCTTTCTCCCCTGGGAACCGCGGGGGTTGTGCAGAGGAAGCTGGCCAAGTTGAGACTTGCCGAAGGAGGCGACAGTCTCAGGTCTCAGACACTGACAAGGATACGCTGCAAGCCTTGCGAATAGCCGGGACCCTCCTGTCTTGCAAGGAGCCTGGAGGCCTGGAGTCCCCGGGATGAGCATGTCTCCCCACTACGTGCAGACCTAGCGATTTAAGGAATTTTCGGGTAGCACCACCTACAGCCTGATCGTGAAGATGGTCTACAGGAGCTAGGTGATCATGGAACAGTCAGGGTCAAGTGTCACAGCTGTCATAGCTCACGAAGTTTTGAGTTTTGACCTGCAGGACTGTACCGTAAGTTTTTGTGCACAAATAGTATTGTAGTAGAAGTTAAAAAAGCCACTTATGAAAGCAAACATATGCATGATATTTGGCTATCACCTATGAGTTTGAAAAATGTTCTATGAGGCCAAGTGCATCATTAACAAGATACTCGTTCCAGCCAGAAAATCTTACATATATCAAATCGAATAAAATTTCTTTGGGGCAACGGCTGCAGGTTTCTGCTGGATGAATATTAGCTGGCTGCTTTGGCGCCATCTAATGGCATTTATAGGCAACTGTGGCTATATCCACCTGCGGTCAAAATTGCTGTCAAGTGCTGATGTGACCAATAACAGCCCCATCCTACCTGCTTTGTGGTGACCATCTCCCTGAAATACTTCTGCTAATTTAAACTACTTTGTTTAAGAACTTGCAATGGATGCAAACAATACATATTTATTATAGAAAAATTATACAAAATTGCATAAAAAACCCACCTGGTGATAGTCAATGCTACTTTTTATGCATTTAAAAACTATTTTCACAAAATGGAAGAAATTCAAGTAATATCGTTCTATTTTTTAACTTAACAATAAATTATGAACATTTTCAATGACAACAGACATTTTAACAGACATCCAACTGGACCCATTTCATGGGTGACTAGTATTCCATTTTATGTAACATATATGTGGTGTGATAAAATACAGTGGATGTTTAAATAGAAACATTATTACAGTAAAATACATACTGCCATTAATTGCCACCAAACTCCTCCTTCTGCTGCAAACACACGTATCCCATTGTTCTGAAGGCTGCCAGTACCACCCAACAAACACAGGCGCATGATTGTAGAACAGTATATTATATTTTTATCCACCTTGGTCACCAAACCTGGCACTATGTGACTTCTGGTTCTGCTTCTGAAAGTGGCAGCAACCATGGGTTAAGTGTGTTCGAAGTGAGGGGAAGAATTCTGAGGGGGATTGATGGCATTGTGTCCTTTACTATAAGAAAACTTTTAAAATTTAAACTGTCAATGTGTTTTGGGCACTCTCTGTATGTACAAAATCGCATGCTTTTTCCCTGGTGGTTGGTTTGCATCAGGTCAATCCCTGGGTCTGGTGGAGATCTTGTGGGACTCAAGGCGTCATGCCTCCCACAGTCCGGCCCGTCTGAACTTGCCCATCTGCCCTGGGTGCCCTTGGAGAAGCCTACAGATTGTCCCTACATCTCATCATAGGAATCCCTGGTCACAGCTCGACATCCCACGTTTGCACCCGGGTTTAGCCAAATGCGTGGTTCCATCTTGTGCCTGAACACAGACAGCGACACCCTCTGAGCCAGTGGCTGATCCGGCTTTGTTTGACAGAAGACCTGGTCCCAGTGGTCTTTGCGGTGACTAACAGGTTAACACTCCCAGCGTCCACACTTCAGAATCAGTGCCAGATAATCTGTGTTCACGTGGTCTCTACTCAGTGATTTGAGTCTGCTGTTCTCCCTGCGTTCCCTAGTGTGCTAGCTGGGAGTTCAAGCATTCAGCTGCAAGTCCTGGGCAGCCATAAAACCCTCCACCACCATTGGCTAAACATGACTAAGGGCAAAAGCCATTCATCCCTCATAAAGAGCAGATGCCCCTTCCTGCCTCGTCCTTTCCAAAAAGCTGCAGCCCAGACATCCTTAGCCTACATGAGATATTTTATATGTGGACCATGACAATTCATTCACTCATGGACAATGACCATTCACTCATTCACGGTATAAGGAGATTTCTGCAAGGCCAGAGTCAATAACCATGCCATTCGCAACTGCGATGTACAACTTTAGTTAGGTGCAGGTGTTTCCAAGACAACAAGGTGCCCTGGCAATGCGTTTCTAAGGTGCCTACACTTGCCGACTGGGTCCTTTTCCCATGTCTTTCCCCCTTATAAACACTCCAATTCCTCATCCTGCCCATCCAAATCTTCCCCTGGAGCTTGCCCGCTGGCCCTCTGGAGGGCGTGCTCTGATCCGAACAGACTCTTGTCTTTCCTTACATATCTTGAATATTAGTAAACTTGTTCACCCCTTATGCTACCAGTCCAGCAGACACCATCTACCACGGCGTCTGGTGGCCATGTGCAGATGCGCTCAGCCTCACACAGCCTCTCTTACCTCAGGCTTGTGCCTGGAGGCTGGGAGTATTAACCTTTTACTCACCACAGTCTTTGCCAGGGCACTGCTAATGAGAGGACAGAGGGGACATGTATTGAGCACCACTATGCACCAAGCTCTGTCCTTGGCTTTTCATATATTATTTTATTAAACATATTAAACAGATATTATCTTTACTTCCATGGTATTACTGTTACTTCCATGGTATTACTGTAAAAAGCTTACAGTCACAAGGGGCAGGGTTGGCATTCCTACGCCAGGGTCTCAGGGACAGAACTGTCCAGGGGTGGGTGGCAGTTCCTCTTTACTAATCTAGCTTGGTGATCAATCAGGAAGGAGAGAAGCTTTACATCAGATAAGGCAAGCAGAGCAGATCACGGTGCTGCCTGCTTGTGATCTCGGCACTCCAGGCTGAGGCAGGAGGATTTCAGTGAGCTCAAGGCCACCCTGGGCTACATAATGAGTCCTAAACCAGCCTGAGCATGACCCAGGACTTAGTGAGATCCTGTCTCAAAGAGAAGAGAAAAAACCAGCCTTCAAAGTCTAAGGAAATGACACGTTCCATCCTTTACCTCGGACCACCCGGTGCCACCTCTTCCAAAATGAACCCTGGCACCTTGGCCACGGTTAAGTGTAATAATTTCAAGGTAATTTCTTTGGGGTCTGAGCGAGGTATTTTGCTGCATATTTAGCTGGTGGTCATTTCACTGGCAGTTAAAAGGCGATAAGAGATGGTGTAATAGGGTCTCATTAAAATTAAAGACTGTGACTCCACGGACAACCTTAAGGGGACACTAATTTGTTCAACATTTCCCACGAAGCCATTAGAAGCATACTGATGCAGGCTGGGCCTTGTGTTGCATGCTGCAGGCTCAAAGCTTTCATGTCTGGCCGGGTACTGTTTTGTAATTTCTATTCATTCCCACATTTAAGCCACTGCACTGGCAGAGTTTGTGGGGATTGCATCAGCCTGTTAATGATTCTAGGGTTGAAAGAAGAAACTTGCAAAAGAAGAGAGAAGAAATTCCTAGACAGGGTGAACTGTAGTGGACCAACGCAGGGCAGGGGTTGGGTCCCCTGTCCTGAGATTAAGGGGCACGGTGCAGCGGCAGGCCCTGCTTCTACGTGGGGCTTTAGATAAGGGCCTGAGATTCCTTGTTGCCTTTCCTAATCCCTAACTTGGAATGATATCTGACATGATCTCAGAGATCTTGACTTTGGAATATGCCATGTTGAGCAATGGCTTCATTTCAAGTTAAACCTAAAGGCTCAACTTGCCAAGTAGATAGATCAGGAGTCTTGGTACCAGTTTGTGGTCTGCTAGGAACTGGGCTGTACAGCGGGAGGTAACTGCTCGGGGAGGAAAGAACCTTCACCTATATTTATAGCCACTCCCCATCGCTCACATCACCGTCTTAGCACCACCTCCTATCAGATCAGCGGCATCACTAGATTCACATAGGTGCAGGAACCCAACTGTGAACTACAAGTGAGAAACTGAAGTTGCATGCTCCCTATAAAATGAAGGGTACCATAAATAAAATGCTCTTGAATCATCCTGAAACCACCACCCTCACACCTGCCCTTGGAAAAACTGTCTTCAGCAAAACCAGTCTCTGGTGCCAAGCAGGTCTGGGACTGATGAGACATCTAAATGTGAAAAATAATCACCAGCTCAGCTTGCACCCCTTACCCATGTCCACCTGTTACCTGTCCCCACCAAACCTGAGATGCTGACAGGGCTTCAAAGAAGAAGGAGCTTGCAGAGCAGAGATCACATAGCTTCCCCTCCCACCTCAGCCTCCAATCTCTGGAGGCCAGCAGACGAGGCACGTACGGGTCACAATGGGACACGACACAGTGTGGGATACTCTAATTCCAGGACAAATCCACCCAAATGTTCCCTGCCTCTTCCTGACCACAGAACTACTGTGTCCTCATTAAGGGTGAGGACCCAGGAGAACAGTTTCCAGTGGAAGACAGTGAGTGGAGTTAGTCGGGCCTGGTGATGGCGCAGGTCTGTAATTCCAGCACTGTGGGAGGTGGAGACAGGAGAATCACCAAGTTCAAGCCCAGTCTGGGCAACTTAGCAACTTAGTGAGACCCCGTCTCAAAATAAAAGTAGAATTGTCTGGGTATGCAGGGTAGTATGAAGGCCTCGGGTTCAATTTTTAGTGTTGAAAAAAATGAAGCTAATTGTGGATCTGCAACCAGACATGGGGTTGCAGCCCTGTCCCCCACCACCTCCATCACTCTGTGAAGTGAGCGCACAAGGACCACACCCAGGCTATCCGGTTTCACTAAATGATGATTTTTTCTATCACTGGACTGGTGGCCAGAGAGGAAAAGACAGCAGTGGTGGACACTGGCTCTTAGACTCTACCTGCTCCCTCGTCTGCAGTGTTACCTGTCCTCGTGTGGCCCCTGGGAGATGGGCCTGCCCTTTGTTGGTATGTACAGGGCCTTTATTAAAGGAGCATCACTGGCTGAGCACACGTGTGTAGCAGGAACCCCAGCTCCTATTTCTCTTGGAGCTGCTCCTTGGGGAAGAACATTCTATAAATGACTCAGTTGACTGGGGCCCTTGTGGTCCTTTACAGTCACCAGAGTTGGGTGAGTGGCCTCATGCAGCCTATGTGCCAAGGTTAATTTGGCTCTGAGTCCATGGCCCTGGGACATGTCTTGGTGCCCTGAGAATCTTGAGGTCAGCACGATCTGTTCATGGGACGGCATGGCTGAGAAACCCAAGGTGATAACACTGGCTGGCATAACCACCAGGTTCCATGGACAGACCTCCAGCCCCAAGGAAGCTGCCCAGTTCAAAGTCACAAGGCCTTCTATCTAGATTTGGTTGTGGTCTTGGCTGCTCACAGGTTCTGATGACTTTCGAGATTCTTAAGGAGCAGAAAGAGGCCAAGAAACTCTTATGACAGCATAACAGTGAGGAACGGCTCAGCCTTGGTGATGGCGTGCTGCGGGTATGACATGGTGGTTGCCCTTCACACATGGGAAGTTTGTGAACACTGGGTAACTGCAGGCAGATGACCACAGAGCTGTTGGTAGGTGGCTCTGGGGTGCCAGAGGGGCAGGTGACACCCTCCTCGTGACAGAAGTACCCTTGTTGCTCTCTTCCTCTCTGCCTGACCCACTACCCAGCCTCCCTCCATCCTTTGATGCACTGTGTTCTCTCAAACGTGCTTCCAGGTCAATGCAATAAATTAGCTTATCCTTTATTATCTAAGCCATTCATTTGTCACTCGCTCAGACCTAGGCCCAATCACACAGAGGACTGATTTCACTAGCTAATATTAAGTGAGGTCACAGGTGCTCTAGCTCCGAGCCAAACCAAACGAATCCATTTCCAAAGCCCTCCTCCCCCTCCGCTCCCAAACTGTACCTGGAACTGGGGATTTTTCATTCCACGACCCAGGAAGAGAATCCTCACCTCTATGGGCAGGACAGATTTGCGGAACCTGCTGGCTCCATGCTCTCCTAGGACAGACACTACCTCAGAAGTGGGAGTTGGGGGATCTCTCTAAACCCAAATTACTCAGTTGTCTGAAAACACAAAAAGAAGACACAGTGGCAGGTCTCCACCTGTGGTTCTTTTGTTCTTACTGCACTGTCCTGAGGCAAGGATGGCCGGGCAAGACCTTGTTCCCTTCCTTGGAAGCATGGTGTATGATCAGTTTCCCTTGCTGGGACAGAGTATCTGACATTCAAAGGTTTATTTTGGTTGCTTGGGAAACAAAGGATTTAGGAGACAAATCTTTCTTTGTTATACACGTGCGCTCATGCTGTCGCTTTTAGAGATGTCAGAAGGCTTCCTGTGTGGCTTGATAGATCATTTTAAAGTGAGAGGTGTTATAAAGACTCATTTCTGTTGTCATTATGCCGTCATTATTATGCTAATGTAATCCATAAAAATCTCTCTGCCTCTTAATGGGCAACACAGTTGGAATCCTGCTGTATGGGTGCAATTAAGAGAATCAGGGAATCCATTAACTGACTTACATTTGGTATCAAAAATTTCTCAGAAGAATTAACCTCTATACGTTCATCTACTTTCTCTGGTCTGATACGCCACCTACTGGAAAACACCTAATATTATTTGAAGCATGAGCTGTTTAAAAACAACCCCGCAAAAACTAATTTCATATCACTAAAGCTGCATCGTTTCATAATGATCAATGAATTGGCAGAGAAATCGCCACTTCACAGCTGATGCAGCATTTCTATAATGGTATTAACTTCATAGACATTGATAGCACAAGTGGCCCAAACACTGCAGAACTGTTTCAAAGATGTAGCCAGAAAACATTTAGCACTTTCAGGTCTGTATTTTTGCCTTACAAATGAAAATGTAGAAGATGCTTTCAAAGGATTAAAAAGTCATGTCTGAACCATTCTGAATTTATCGTGTTTCGAATTTGCTTCTTCGAAGTCTGGTGTGAGAACAGTTCATGTTGCAATGCAATTTTACATGTAAAATCTACTTCAGTAATCACCAGCTATAGTCAGCACAACACAGTGAAGACTTCAGTACTCCAAGTAATAATTTACATAATCAGCAGCAATGAATTAATTTTTATGACACATTTTCCCATTCTGACAACTTGTAAAATGACTTTTCAAGAATAAAGGAAAACTATTATGTGGGAGAAGGGAGGAGAAGACTCTGCAGAGGAATAAGAGGTCAAATCAAGAAGAGTTGCTTTAGAAAACGTGTACTGATGTAACACTACTATTGTAGAATGTGACTCACCTGCGCATGGATCAGATGAACAGGATGGAGAAATCGCAACAAGCAGGGTGGTCGCAAACAACAAAGACCCACACGACGACTGAGGCCTTTCTGGGTTTAGTCTAAGTTGCTGTAATTCGGATTTGTCCCCCCTGCCCCACTTTTCAGGGGTTGTTACAATTTGTATCCTGGTGACATTTGCATTCCTGGGTGAGCTATGTGGGAGCCTTGGGAGGCCACTGACAGAAATAAAATTGCAGGCAGGGGAGCCTGGTGTGGCACTGAGGTGGCATCTTTTGTGGAGGGTTTAAAATGGGGATTGAACCCAGGACCTTCATGCTGTGCTTTGTTCCCAGCCCCTTAAAAAATATTCATTCTGTAGATGAAACCCATGAATGCACAGTGTGGGTAACAAAGAAGCAGCTGATAGTTTCTGCAGCCCCCAATTTCCAGGTGGAAACCTGCCAACCTCCCAGAGATGGGTACCAAGGGGGTGAGGGTCCCAGAAATCAGAGTGGAGAAATGAAAGGCAGTGAACTGGGGGTGGGGGGAGAGAAGGACACAAGCCAAAAGCATGTGGCTGCTGCTGCTTGCCACCCACTCTCCAAACTGTCCTGCACCTTTGCAGAGAGCATCGTGCTAGTCCAGCTTGCAACGGCAAGGGATCTTGGTTGGCAACATGGGGAAGACCAGCCTTTGTGAGCCCACTGACCTCTGGGCTGTCTTACTCAGCAGCTTAGGCAATTCTGAGCAAACTCTGTGCCTCAGTTCACTCAGCTGTAAGACACAGTGAATAAGATGCCATGCTATTCATAGAGCTGTGCCCTCAGTAGTTGCAAGAATATGTATTCAGTATCTCAAATGGGCTGTGACCTGGGGTTGACCCTGAAGAAACTGTAGATAATGTTGAAGAAGAAGAGGAAGATCTCTCTTCTTTTTGACTCCCAGTGGGTCTCGTGTTGCCATGAGGTTCCGGATCTGCACTTACCCACACACTTCCTGGGCTGGCTGGACTTGAACATGTGATGGAACCCAGTGCCAAATCTAATATGCCTCTAGGCTGAGGATTAATTAGTTCAGCCCATTTTGTTATAGTTTTAACACATCCATGCATACACACACACACCCCTCAATGTCATGCAATTACATGTAGGCAGGCTGCATCAAGAGAGAAGTGTCAGCCCCTCGTAACTCTCTTTAATCAGTTCTCCTGGATTTTTCTGTTTTTCACTCCTCACCACCTCTACTAAATTCTCCTGGCCTTCCCCTCACTGCACTTCTTGGAATTGGCTCTAAGCACAATGTTAAAAATTTTAGTGTTTCCAGGTAACTCGGCTTTTCTATCTAAAAGAGCCAATGTAACTAGTCCTCAATGGGAGCCCAGGTTTGTGGCATTTACCCCAGATTTGAGATCACTTTCTAGATTATGATTTTCCCAGCATGCCTTTCTACTCTTCCACATGAAACTGAATGGAAGGAAGTGGTTATTAGTTCTCTGCTAATGCCAAATTTTCCACTTTGTCCTAAATATTGTTACCACTGCCAAAACCTACTGGTAAAGCAATACTGATGGAGCCACTACTGTAAAAGAGATGCGTCTGCCAAGCTAATGTCTTTTAAGTCAAGAACTTTAACTACATTACAGTTAGAATCAATAATCAATAGAAATGTAACCTTTTCAACCACATCAAATGAGTTTGTTTCTATTATTAGTCTTTCTCTGCCATTACTAGGCCATGATTGCAGAAGGGGTCTGGTCAGCTTGAGCATTATAGAAAGGTCATTAAAGAAACTAACTCAAACTCATTTAAATACGGAAGCCAGCACATTAACAGGATCAATAAAATAAAAACAGCCAGGGTTGTTTTATTTGCCACACCCCTCCTTCAGGTAATCATTCCACCATCACAATCGGAGCAAACCCATAACTGTGAAAGACCAGCCAATAAAAAAGAAAACACTACTTTATTAAATAGGCTTAGCACGGCAGAGCCCTTAGCTTAAGGTGAATGAGATACATTGCACTGAGACTTTCTCTCAGTGTTTTAAAACATCATCCAACAAAGACCCATTGATCAATGAATGCCGTGTGCTTAGAAAAGCCATTAGCTGCCTGAATTAACGGAAGGACAGTGATACAATATGCAGCTTAATTTCTTTAAAAAATTAAATATCGATTAAGCCTGCTGTGGAAGATAAGCCTGGGCCCGTAGCTCTGAGACAAGGTCTTGCTAGGTTGCTAGGTGGCCCAGGCTGGTCTCGAACATGCGATCATTCTGCTTCAGCCTCCCACGGTGCTGGGATTGCAGATGTGTGCCCAGCTGATAGCGCCTTTTATTTTCCCTTCTTAAAAAATAATCTGCTGAGGTTGGGACTGGTGTGTGTTGCAGAGGGTGGCTGCTTCGATTTTCGATTTCTCAATGTGGGGTCCTCGCTCTGAGGACCTCAGTCGAAGACGGGCCCCTCACAGGACTACACAGACATCCATAGTTCCATCCAGGGATGGGCGAAGGTTATGCGTCTGCCCTGCGCAATTCTGATAAGATGCTACCTTGCTAGCAGAGCACTGTCCCATAGGGCAGAGGTCCCCAACTTTTTTGACCACCTTGGGCCGGTTTAGTTAAAGATCATTCCCCAAAGGGAGGGAGGACATGTTAAGCAGTAGGCTGTTGGAGGACAGCCCTGCCAGCAGTAAGAGAGAGAGGAGGGGGAACCGATCTTGCCGCCTGTCAATCAGCACCAGCATTAGAACCTGATGGGAGCACGCAGAAAGGGGGTGGAGCTTCGCTCAACGCTCCACTGCTGCTCGAAGTTATCTGCCCCTTTGGCCTGGTCCTTTCAAGGCCATGGACTGGTGGATTTGAGGATTCCCAGTATAGGTCTCTCGTGCACAGGTGAGCGATTATCACAGTCACAGGACTGCTAAGGGGGGCAGATTTTTTTTTTTTTTTTGGGTAGTTAGGAGACTTTAGCATAGGATGCACCAGCAGGGGCTTGATAATTCTGACCCTACAGCCACTTCCGCAGGGGGCCGGAGTCAGGCGGGGGAAGTGAGCTCATTTCTCAGGTCCTCACAGCGTGGCTTCTGCTGGTGGCGCTTTAGGAGAGTGACATCCACTTACTCAGTAATGGAATAAGTCATTTATTTTCCAGAATTCAGTCCGTTTCTGGTGGCATTCCCTTTTAATCTACCCGCTCAGACCCTCTTCTGCTCATGAAGACTTTAAAGAACTACCCTTCCCCTGCAACTTGATTGCTGTTTCTCAGCTGAATATGAGAGACGGCGATTCTTTCTGTTTGCTCTGAGCACCTGGTCAGCCTCTGGGCTCGCTCAGAGGCCTGAGCTCACAGGCTCCAGGACGTCCAAGCAGGATCCAGTCCCTTACGCAGGCACTCAGCAGACACCTCCAGAGGCTCTCTGGTGTGCCCAGGGGTGGGAGACTGCAAACCACAGCGCGCCCTACTGCCATCACAGTCCTTCACCGGGCTGCGGGCGATCCGGCTGTAACCCACAGCTCTGGTCCCACCGCACCGATTACGGCTGGTGACCACTAGAGGGCATCATAGCATCAGCTCAGGACCGGCTCAAGGGACTGTCCATCATCACCCAGCACCAAGGCGGCTCTCACCCCAGGGGAGGGCCGCCCGCCGCGCCTCAGAACCTCCGGCTGCAGGTCGAGATACATTTACTTTGCAGAGAGAAGATAAACTTCTGTGAGATAGGAGCCCGCTCCCTGTTACCGTGCTTGCGAATCAACCCGCTCGGCCTATTGTGTCCAGGAACAGCTTGGAGAATGACAGACAGTCTTGGTGGGGGATTTTAGCACCTCGCCGCCGGATCTAACGATGCTCTGCCTTGCAAAGGGGACTTAAGGGTTCATGCTAGACAAAACAGAAACCCAGGAACATTATCTTCCTTTCTGAGAGATGATATATCTCCTTAATGTTCTTGGCGGGTGTGGGGGATAGACTCCCAGCCTTGGGCGTAGGAGCTTTGGTTTTATTCTGGAAGAGGAAAGAAAACGGACACCTCAAACCTTAAACTCATCTGAAATTGCATTCCCACTGCCTTCCCACGGAGCTGTGAGACGCGCACAGGGAAATAAACACATGTTTCCCCCGGAGTGTTGAAATGTCTAGTCCTGGACTGCGTAATTTATTCGCAGACCAAGTTGCTTCAGAAGAGAAGTGAAAAAGCGTGGATGTGTTGACATACTCATTATGAAGGCTTTCTTTTTTTCTGTTTCACATCCAATGAGTTGGATGGGTGAGAACTTAGTTTTTATTTATGCACTGAGCAGTTTTTGAACGACAGAAGAGCAAATATTGAATCCTGTAGTAACAGGTGAATAAGACGTGATAGTCCTCGGACCCCACGGAAGAGCTTTGTGGCAGTTCCCAGAGTCTTGTTTCGTGGAAGAGAAGTTTTCCATGGATAGGGGCCAGTGTGGGGCAGAGCTGGATGACTTCAGGATGATCCAAGCATACCACCTTTCATGCACATTTTCTATTATTATTGTTGCATTGCGATATATAATTACATACCGCGCTGTAAAGCAGGGAGCCCCGACAAAAGGCGGAGCTAATGGTGAGCAGCTGTAAACCGATGATGCTTTGCTGGCTCACATGGGGCTCGGGTGTGTGGCCTGTAGCCGGGGACTCCTGCTTCCAGGAGCAGCTCAAATGCCTGGGCAGCTCCTCAGATCCATGTTCCCTGCCCAGGATGTGCACTCCCCCGGCTCACGCCTGGCTTTGTATTTGGCTTTGAGCCATGTGATCAGTGGTCACTGTCCTGGGCTCACAGAGGCAGCAGCTACGCATCAGGCTGCGACTTTCCTGGGTGCGCTGTGGCTTAATAAACTGCAAACCAGTGGAGGGGAACGCAGTCCTGAAGGTTATTCATAATGACCTTGACAGCTGCTTTCTTATTTTTTGCTTTTAGGAAAGACAAGGGAATTGGGAAGGAAGGAAGGACACCATTATTTTATTAGGCCATACAATATGCTAGATGCTTCGGGGTTCTATTTCCTTCTCATGCACACAAACCTGATTAAAACAGGTGGCCTCAGTCCTGTTTACCCACAAGGAAAATAAGGTTTCAGTAACTTGCTAGAGAACACAGGGCTAGTAAGCAGAGGTGCCTGTTAATAGAGACTCTTTTTTAAAATTTATATCTCAGTAACAACCTTTGCATTCAATAATTGCAAACCACAGGGGTCTCTGCTTCGCTGCAGATCATCCTCAAAAGGAAACTTTGCTTTCTGGTCTTATTACCAGCTCAAATGGCTAACATTCGCTTCTGTTATGTTTCCTTTCTGTTATTTACACAAGGAAAGAGAGACCGATGTGTTAAAGTCCTTTGTGAAAGAGAATTAGCTGGGAACATGTTCTATGGTCTGCTGAAAAGCACATCAAGGGTATAAACATCTTTTCTTCGCTCCTGGAATATAAACTCCTCGAAGAGAAAAGACAGATTTTGTTCATTCCTTTATGACTCAACACTTCCCCCTCTTTCATTGGCCACTCAGACTTCTTTCATACAGCACATCCTCAGGACAGGTTAGTTCTCAATTTAATTTGAATTAAAGTTGGATTAGTTTTAATTGCTCTCCACTCTGGTAAGTGGCCTTACAGAATGGTACTGGTAACAATGCAATTTTATCCAAGCCAGGCTGAAAAGATGGCCACCACCAGGAACTTTCCCATGATGCGGTGGGCTGCTAGGTGGGCAGGAGTAAGAGATAATGTCAATTAGATGCCCTCCTGTTACATTCTCACTGGTTGAAAATAGAAGGAATGTATATTGTTAAAGGGTCTTTTACAAGAAACTTCTCCTGCCTCTCCCCCACCCCCACCCTGGGGAGCTGTCCTGACAGGCTAACTGTCTACACTCAGAAGTGCAGAGACAGTCTGAGTTTAAAGCCACAAGTGGAGCCAGGCCTGATGGCATAGGTCTGTAATCCTAGCACTCTGAGAGGCAGAGGCAGGAGGCTTGCAAGTTCAAGCCCAGCGTGGACAACTTTGTCACTTAGTGAGACTATGTCTCAAAAATTAAAAATTAGAAATGGGTTGGAGATGTAATTTAATGGGGGAGGTGCTGGCCTTGATCCCTAGGACCACAAAATAAAAGTAAATACATAAATAAATAGAATCCCAAGATGGTTTGAAGGTATCCAGCAGGGAGAGGACTCGGGGCTTTGATAGCTGAGTATCTTGTTTCCATTTTTTTTTTAAGAGACACTTCACTAAATAGTCCTGGTGTCTACTGGAACCAAATAATACAATTTTATTTTTCAAAATTTGAAACACTATTTGTTTGGCCAAATACTCCTCCAAGGGACAAGGACCCATAGCCAGTCCTCACACCAGAGGAGACATTACAAAAAGCTAATGAGATCAGGAGGTTTTTGATGTGTGCCTCCATTATGAACAGGACTATTTAATACCTAGAAATACGTGAGAAAAAAATGAACTCTTATAAACAGATTAAGTTAGTGGTTAAGGTTCCAACATGTGTAGCTCCTTCTGTTTTCCCAGATGTCTTCTGTGGAATCAAACCATTATCATGGTACAAGAAACTAATGAGATGTTGACCTACGGTTTCCTTAGAATTCACTATAAATCAGCATTTTGTTAAACTGGAAAGTTCAGTAGTAATGCTCTTACTGAGAATTCTGTAGGGCAGTGGTCCCAGCCTTTTGGACACTCGGAACTGGCTTAGTTGAAGACGATTCTCCCAAAAGGATGAGGAGGGGAGAGCCCTGCCTCTTCTCAGATCAGCAACAGCACTACGACCAAATAGTAGAGCTCCGACTGGGGGCGGAGCTTTGCTGGCTGCTCATCTCCTGTCCCAGTCCCAAGGTCATCCTCTGAGGGCCATAGACAGACTGTAGCTCTGGGGGTTGGGAATCCTTGTGGTAGGGATCCTGTGAGTGGGAAGAGCTCGGGGAACAGAAAGTTGGGGAGTTCACGTGGCTCATCATTATTCTCTGCGTGGCCTCCTTTCCTGCCACACACACTTGTAGTGCACAGCCAAGGCTAAGATTTGTCATCCAGCGTAGATAAAAACCAAATAAGCCAAAGGGAAGAAGCTATAGTAAATCTAATTCCAAGAGCAAGGCCCTAGGCTAGCTGGGTGAACTTTCTTTATTTGTTCTGACATCCCTAAAAAGATTCAATGCTTCCAAACACTGTTATTTTCTCCAATACATCCTTGAACAACCTCTTATATTAAAATTTTCAGGAGTATTTACATTGATATCCTGTTTGGTATTGTTCTCTATTGGCAGAAAGTTCAAGAGCAATAAAAGCATATATTTTAGAATCATTCATCCAAATTTCAGTGTCTAATTTCAGTCTGGGCTCCATGTGACTGGAGAAAAGAAGGTGGCCAAGGCAGAAAATGGGAGGTCATGGCCATGTCTGAAGAACTGAGATAGAAACTTCTATTGATTAGGATGTTAGGTGCTACAGGAATCTCGGCTTGCAAGTAGGAACTCTTAGCTTTTTGCTCTAAGTTGGGACTGTATGATCTCCCGAGGAAGTGTTAGAAGGTCATTTCTTTAAATGGCTCTGTTTTCCTCCATTGCATTAAATTATTTTTCTCGAAGGAGGTGGCCATCTAGCTTGGCATGTTAAAAATGAGTAAGTTTTCACAAAGCTCAGTTGTGCGTATCTCTGCTCTTGCTTAACACACAGTACAAAGGTTTGTTTTAAAGGTTTATATCAGTTTTATAAAGCAGAGGTTATATTGTATGCATTTTATTTTTCTACGTCCTTTAGTTGTTATTTAGCAATGTGTTGTATAACTTGCCAAGTTGGCTTTCCAGCTGGGTTTCCTATTGGCCTGTTAGGAATAGGACTCTGGGTGGCAGCTGACACCATCAACTGATTTGTGTTCAATTTGAAGCCAAGTATAGGGGTAGGTATAAACCATGGAATACTATTCAGCCACAAAGAAGAATGAAATCCTGCATTTGCAGCAACATGGATAGAACTGGGGGACAGTATGTTAAGAAAAACAAGCCAGGCAGAGAAAGGTGAGTACTGATCTTCTCTACCATAGATGGAAATTAAAGAAAACAGCTGGCCTGCATATAGAATAGTGTTTATTAGAGGTTGAGGAGGGTGGAGAAGTAGTGCGGGGGAGATAAAGGGAGGCTGAACTTGATCAGTGCATACCACATGCCTGATATGAAGTATTCCACTGAACCCTGTTAACATTCACAAATAATACGTCATCAGAAAATACAGAAGGGGCTGGGAGAGTAGCTCAGTGGTAGAGCACCAACAATAAATAAATAAATAAATAAATAAATAAATAAATAAAAAGGTTCTTCTTTAGTGACTTAGTAAGCATCTACTAAACACAGTTTATTGGTTGTTTAAAAAGTGATTAACACATCACCAAAAAAGAAAAAAGAAAGCCTGAGTATAGAACAGAGTTTAGTATGTAGGTTTGGAAATCAGGTAGACTGAAGTTCGTGCCTCAACTTGCCCCTTTCTTGACTTCTTTAGCCCTCTGTTTCCTCATCTGTAAAACAGGGTGAGTGGTGTCCACTTCATGTAAGTGTTGTTTACATGATGTACAACACGTAAGGCACCAAGAAAAGCGACTGGCACACTGCACAATCTAGAACTACCATGGAGGGAGGCAAAGAAAGGGATGAAGTGTGAAAATGAAGATTATATACTGCACAGATATACAAACCAGAAGAGACATACTGATTGCTTTTGTACAACTACAGCTATTGGAACTGCTACTAACTAGCATTGTTACTACTGCCTCAATAGTGTTTTTAGTGGACTGAGGCAGAATTCCAGCATTTTTGCTAAATTTCTCAAGACCTTTTAGCCTTCTATGGTAGAAGGGAGCACCCATAAAGTCAGGGAGAAGGCTTCTGCCACCTTCCAGCCAATCACATCACCATCCCAGTCTCTGAACAAAGCCAAAGTCACACCTGTTTCTCAGCACAAGCATGTGGTCTCCCAATGCTTTCCCAAGACACTCCAGAGAAAACACCAGCCTCCCAGAACACTTACTTCTACATAAGCCTTCGAAAATCTTTCAGCAGCTTTTAAGGCCAGCTACGAGAAGAAAGCTTGGTTCCCCTGCCAGCTTATAAGACAATGATGAAGCAACTGAAAGGGAACCCAGTTACCTGGGTTATAGATAACATCCTGTCTCTTGTGAGCCCTGAGATGCTATTAGTCACCTGTGCTTCTTAATCTTCATTTTCCTTCTCTGAAATGGGCCGAATAGCACTAGCTATTCCTAACTCAAGGTTGACAGTGTCAGTGTATGAAAACATCCACATAGAGACGACATGTTTTGTGCTCCATTACAAGATTACTGAAACTCTCTCCTGTTCAGAGAGGCAGGCACTTGGAACTCCTTGCACATAAACACTTTCCATATGCAGAAAGTGGAGAATCACCACTGCCCGTTGGTGTACTATGTCCATGGACATATGCTGCTGCTTGACGAGCTCATAATTGAATTTCTTATTTTGCTGTTAATAACACCTTTCCAACTATTTCTGATAAAGCAGTATGTGCCCCAGATTATACTTCTTCTAGCACTCAACATCCATACTGAACAAACATGTTACAGATTTTAGACTCAGCATATTTACAAGTAGTACTTTTGGATTGTGTTTCCCAGTGATGGTCTTTTCTACTCATGGGATACAAAGAGGCTGAAGCCTTCACGATACCCAGTCTCCTGATATCTCTGAGCAACAATATGTTCATGATATCCAGTCTCCTGATATCTCTGAGCAACAATATGTTCTCTTTTGGAGCACACATACCCCCTGACACTCCTTCATAATAAACATCCTTCCATGTCCTCCTTTGTGTCCCACACGCCAGTGTCCATCTGTCCTTCAAGATTTCAGTTACAGCACTGAGCAATTGTGTCTTTTACTCTGTTATCATTTAACATTGGTACAAGCACACCTTCACCAGCCTGCTTAGACGTTTGTGTGACTTTCTCCATGAGTTCTTACTCAGCTCTAGGAAATACATCATTGTGTGTGGGAAACTTCTCTCCAACTAGGATCACTCACATTGAACTACTGCAAGCGGAGAAAGGGGATTATTTGTATTAAGCTCCTGATTTTTTTTTTTTTTTTGTTGTTGCTGCTACAGCAATGACTATAACCCCAACACACACATGAGTACCTTCAAGCCAGGAGCTGCTATAACAGAAAAAGTTTGCAGGTAGCAGGTGGTGCAGAAGAGGACATTAAAAACTGGAAAGATGGAGAATGACGGTCCAGTAGTCCTCTCCTACCCACAGTTTTGTTTTCCAGGGTTTTAGTGACCCATGGTCTACTGTGGTTCAAAATATCAAATGGACAATTCCAGAGATAAATAGCTCACAGGTTCTTAGTCACATGCCATTATGGATAATGTGATAATGAGCTCTTGTGCTGTCCCCCTCAGTCCCACCAGGCCAGGATTTATGCTTTGCTCACTGTCTCCACACTGCATATGCTACCTGCTTCGTAGTCACTTCGTAGCCCTTCCGGCTGTCTCCTTGGTATTGCCTCACTTGGGTGTGAGGTATGCATTAGCCTAAGGCTTCATCACAGTGCCCACATCTGCACCTCAATTCATCTCATAATGTAGGGGTTCAATCAGCTCAGATCAGAGCAAGAAGAATGATATGTATTGAAAGATACACAGATACAGACACACAGACAGACAGACAGACACACACACACACACACATACACACACACACACACAGAGAGAGAGAGAGAGAGAGAGAGAGAGAGAGAGAGAGAGAGAGAGAGAGCACATTTTCACTTTGTTGTTTTAATTTTCTATTTCATTATTATTGTTGTAAATCTTTTATGGTTCCAAATTTATAAAACAGTATATGTAGGAAAAGGATTCAGCACTGTCTGTAGTTTCAGGCATCTACTAAGTCATCCATCCTCAGCCTTATTGGTATCAGAGACTGGTTTTGTGGAAGACAATTTTTCCACAGATGGAGGGCAAGAATGATTCAGGAACATTATGTTCGATGTGCATTTTATCTGTTATGATTATATTGTAGTATATAATGAAACAATCATACAACTCAGTACAATATTAATCTGTATTTGTGGCTGCTTCCTGGTACCAACATCACCACCTCAGCTCTGCCTCGGATTGTCATGCATTAGATCTTCATAAGGACGGTGCAATCTAGGTTCCATGCATGTACATTTCACAGTAGGGTCCATGATCCTATGAGAAGCTAATGTGGCTGTTGATCTGGCACAGGCAGTCACGTGAGCAACAGGACCGGCTGCAAATGCAGAGGAAGCTTCTTATGCTGGCTGCTGTTCAGCTCCTGTCGTGTGGACAGCACACACACCGGTACAAGTCCATGGCCCAGGGGTTGGGGACGTTTACACTACGTAGCTTGGAAATGTCCTCTTTGGATAAAGAAGTACCACTGTATGCAATTCAGTATTTTATACATGTTTACCTCATGGCACCTGGAAGGCAGCCTTGATGGCTGTGGACCTGCATTTATCGAGAACACCTTGAAAGGGGTGGAAGTGTCACGGGTGTGCTTGCTCCTTGCTGCTTAGGCCAAGGTCAGGTGAACTCAGGAATAAACAGACTCATTTACAAACAAACGTCAGTGAAAGAGGACAGAGCAAAGTCCAGGGGTGCTGGGCCTGTTCCAGACAGTGAGAAACAGATACTACAAAAGCTTTGATTGACAAAGGTGCAGATGACTTCCAAGCTCAGCAGACTCAACTCCATGAATACAGTTCAAATACAGGGTCTTTACTTCCTGCCACAGGTGTTGGTGTAAGGTCACTATCATGACTTTGACAGAGAAGCATGAGCACCTACAAGTGAATGGCTAGGTACCCTGATTTATGAGGTACAATTAAAAAAAATTCCAAAAATCTACTTACTGTTTAAAGAAAATTACAGTAAAAGACATACAGCCCCCAATCTCTCTCAGAACATTCTACCTTGCCTCACACACACTTACCTCATCACTCTCGCTTCTTTTGTTCTATTATTTTTGGAGACAGGGTCTCACTCTGTAGTCCAGGCTGGTCCTGAGCTCACTATGTAGCCCAGACTGGCCCCACACTCACAGTAATCTTCCTGCCTCAGCCTCCTGAATGCTGTGATAATAGTTGTGTACCACCATGCCCAGTTTATGTAGTGCTGGAGAATTGAACTCAGGACCTTACATTTGCAAGGCAAAAGCTCTAACCGCTGAGCTACTCCTCCAGTCCTCTGGCTGCTTTCTGAAGCAGTTCTGGAAGGCCTCTTTCATGTGCTTAATTGTGCTGTCATGGCCACCTTCAGATCCTGAATGCATTCAAAATGTTTGCTTTCACGGTCATTTTGATTTTGAGGAAGAGCAAGAAGTCATATCATGCCAGATCCGGTGAATAAGGTAGGCGAGTCTGCGCTGTCATCTTTTTATGAACCTGCCTTTTTATTGGACACACCTTGGCAGGCACATTTCACCATATTTTTCATCACATCTCATAAAGACATTCACAGAAGAGGATTTCCGGAACTGCGTCAGAAGTTTGCAAGAATGTTGGGATAATTTTGCTTGAATGAAGGGGCTGGGGTTTAAAGAAGGAATAATGGCCATGTATCTTTTATTATTATTATACATCTTTGCGAAATTTAAATGCTCACCATCAACTCTGATTGCCCCTTGTACATCTAGGGAAGAGCTTGGGGTATGTTTACAGGTGCCTGAAACTGACTGGTAGCAAACAGTTGAGAAGTCAGCTTGGGTCTTGAGGGAATCTTATTGGTAAAAGAACAGGTCTGGTCTATCAAAGGCTTATGTGTGTAAGCAGCCCAGAGTGCCAGTTTTCACCTGCAGGAATTGGAACCTATAGCTGTGCAGCTGCAAGGAACACTTTGTCCCAAGTGCCGCACTCAGAGGTGGCTTTGGTAGATCGTAGATGAGGAAGTTCCCAGAGGATGGAGCCACGGAGGAGGGCCGTGTGAAAAACAGACAGGGATTTAGCGCAACCAAGAGGATCCTACTGCCAAGAACGGGAAAGGCGTACTGATGAGAGGGGAGTCTTCACAGTGTCTACCCAGATGGTTTTTGTCATGGCTGGAGATCCCCAGGAGTCTAAAATGATACCCAACAAGAGATAAAATTTTTGGGGCACAACACTGAGATTTGGGGGTTCATTTGTTAAAGCAACCGGTGCTACCCTAATACTTCCATCTTGCTCTGTACTCTAGCATTTAGCATATACTACTTGTTGCTAATGTTCAGATACTCCTTTGATGATTTGGGGATTCACATTTTAAGACACAGCTCAATTACTTATGGATGTTGAAATTCTGATGAATAGCAGGTAAGAAACTATCATCTTTAGGAAACAGAATTCAGTGACATTTAAAAAACATTTGTTTAGAAAATTTCCAATGAAAATAATCAAAATCGTGCTCTCTGTGGTACCAGAACCTGAAGCCCTAATCATCATCTGCTCCTGACGACCTAAAATTGTTTTCAAAGAAGGTCTTATTTTGCTTGCAGAAAATCTGTTAACATCTTGGCAAAGGCAGAGTGGCTCTCCAGTTAGACGAAAGCCAAAACAACATGTCCCTACCATCTGTTCCATTGAGTTTTAGACGATGGATTCTGAGGATCTGTGCCAGAGAATTTATCCCTGAGCTGTCTGCTGTCTCACTTTCATCAGAACTCAAAAATACATGATAGTTATGAGTAAAGAACATGGAGTTTATTTGTTTTTGCTTTCTAGTTAGTTTTATGCTGGGATTAGCCTGGAATATCAGAAAGCTGTTTGCTTTCCAGTCTTGTCTCCTCAACTGCCCACCATTCTGTCCCATCTTGTTATGGTTTAGATATGGAATTTTCCTCCAAAGCCCCGTGTCTGGAAGGTGATTCAATCACAAAAGTTGATCCATTGATTTCTTGTGCTCTTAAGAGGTGGGGACTTGTCTGCAGGGGCAGATCACTGGGACCTGACACAGAAGGATGTATGCTAACCCTCTTCTTCCTCATTCTCACTTGCCTATCTCCAGCTAGGCCCTCTGTCAGACCCTTCTGCCATGGCAGGTTGCTCATGAATAGACCGAGACCTTCTGAATCTGTAAGCTAGAATAAACCTTTCCTCCCTTAAGTCGCGGGTGTTGGGTACTATGTCCTAGCAATGAAAGAGGAACTGAGACAGATCCCCAGAGAACTGCTCAGGCAGAATTTTATTTTGAAGATCTCCTTGACTTCTGTAGGAAGGTGTGACATCAAACAGCCCCACAACCACCACAACTGCTGCAGACATGACAGTGGCATTGCCTACTGCGTTACTCATGGCCTCTGCACAAGGAAGCAAAGGCCCTCGACTGTCCCTGCACTAAAAATCAATCCAAAGACCTGTAGTCAAATGGCAGAGTATGTGATGTGTGGCTGGCAGCCGGTTCATACATGTGTGATTTATCATGCCTTTTGCATATTTGGAACTATTTTATAACAACAATGGTAACAAAAGTGTATCATCACTCAGTGTCTGACCAGCCAGAGGGGATCTGTTTTCGCACTTTTGTGAACATCTCTCTACTCACCTCTCCACTGAATCGTGGTCAGAAAAGATTGCAAGTTCAAGGAGCCTGCACAGCTTAGCAACTTAGTGAGATCCTGTCTCAAAATAAAAATATAAAAGTGGGCTGGGGATATAGCTCAGTGTGAAAGAGCTGGATTCAAACTTCACTACTGCAGTATGTGAGTGATTGAGTGCACGTCAAGGGCAGGTTCAAGTCTGCCTTTGCTACTCACAGCCTTTTAACTGTGGGTGAGTTGCAGCACAATTTCTGAGCTTCAGTTTTAATGTCTCCAAAATGGAGACAAGAGTAGCACATTTTCCCCTCTCTCTTTTTTGGTGAGGAGTAAATGAGAAAATGTATGTAACATGCCCAGCCTAGTGGAACATGGGATGTTCCCAAATACATGAGTTGTTTATCATGTATGTGATGTTACATAAATGAACCATGCCCTGGGCATTTTTCTATGTCAGTAAATGAGGTGCCTCAAGGGTCACCATGCATATAGAAATATTACAAAGTATAATATAATATAAAACACTTGTTTTCAGGATTAATTTGTCATAATTTTTGAAATAAAATATTATGAAAAATCATACAAGTGAAAATTCAGTGTACAGGGTGTTCCAAAGGTCACCACACACAGAAAAAAATGAACAAGGTTTCAGGACATGAAAAAAAGAGAGTGATGGTCGCCTTCTCACTGCTGTGCGAGAGCACCTGATATCCATAATTTAAGGGAGGAAAGATTTATTTAGCTTACCGTTTCAGAAGGTTTCACATATGTGTCTGTTCATGGGCAGTGGGCAGTGGTGGCAGAGGCTGGAGAACTGCTCACAGCATTGCAGACACAAGTCAAGTGAAGCAGGAGATAAAGGCTCAGGCAAGGGCAGAGCTTTCCTAGGAGGAAGCTGCAACAATGCTTTGCCTTTCTTGTGTGACTTAGTTCACACTGCCAGTTAAGCCCCCAACAGCCAGGACAGGTGCCCCTCGCTCACTCTCTGGCCCACAAGTCAACTGCACACAAGAGCTCTTCCCTGGGTGCCTCCTCAATCTCGTCAAGTTGCCACAATCCCTCAGACCAAGCCCCAAACATCCACGTCTTCCAGCCAGACTCTACTTTCCCAAAAGCACATGGTTCCAAATACATGTGGCTTTTGGGTGACACTCCTGACCCAAACCATAGCGGTGAGAAATGTTTCAATGTCCTAGAGAAGCTGGTGTACTTCATTCCTATGGCTTGTGTACCTCAGGTTACCAAGAAATTCAAAGCCAGATTCACCCAAGAGGGTAAGACATTACAACTTGAATGCTGCTGCTCTGTCTCTCCCTTGTCTTGGGACGGTGCTTTCCAAGACTTAATTTTTCTGTCTCTCACTCTCTTCACTCCCTCTGAAGCTCCTCATATCTTTGTACCACGTGGAATGAAGAAAGAAAGGAAACGGGGAGGCACAGACCCTGGTGGTAAGGAGGCAGGAGAAAAGCAGAACAGACTCGCCATATATGGCTTTGGAACTGTTGGCTGTCACGTTCAGTTCTGAGTTCGTGCTAATAGCCCTGATTTCCCATGGTACACAGGGCCTGGTCGGGTGCTCTCTGCCTACTCCAGATTTGTTTACAATTTGACTGGCATGAAGCCTTAAGCTATGATCCCCGATGCAACAGGGAGGTTCACCAGTGGTCCCGCTGGAGGGCTGTCATGGGTTCTCCCTCACCGTGGAGTCTGCTCCCGGTGAGTGTCGGCTCTTCATTATCTTTGGGGAGATTGGATGCTTTAGGTTTTTGGCAGCCAATGTTTCATCCAAGGTCAATTTCCCTCAAGTGCTCAGCCCCGTTTCAGACGGTGTGTGCTCAGGGAATGCAAATTAATTTGATGTTAGCTTTTGCCAAACCCAGCTAGGAAAGCAAACGTGATTTTTAAAAGCACCATAAACACTGATCAACAGCACCTAAATTATATGCTGCTTGAGCACGTATAAGTGCCTAGAAGTTTACCTGAATTCCCAAAGCATCATTCCGTAGCACCATTAAACTCATCTCTGAATTAGCCTTATTTTTGTTCTTGGACTGTAAATAAATTGTAATGGGAAATTATTTTAAGTATCTTTGCTATTATAACTGGGGGCTATCAGAAGGGGTTGAGGATATATGTATATTTTATGGCTTTTGTTTGTTTATAAAAATGTAACACATGCTTATGGAAAAATGAGGAGATACAGAAAACTCTTAGGGAAACAGAACCATTCATAATCCCTTCACCAGAAATAATCACTACTAACGTTTTATCGTCTTTCTTCCCACACATTATTAAGGTTGCAGAAGTTCTCAAGATGAATTTGTAGACTGTTTTAAGAAACAGAATTAGAGTATTTTTTGAAGTTCTGGAGATACCTCTGAGTCACGACTGCATTTGCACAGTGTCCCTGTGTGGGAGGATGTGCCTGGTGTGTGTGGGGTCTTGAAACCTACTTTTCCATAAGGAGAAACCTGTGCTTTCTTTTCCCACCACCTTACATCCTTCTCCCTTTCTCTCCTAGGGTAGGGCAAGGCTGTGGGGAGGACCTGGGCTGGCAGGACAGGCTGGGATGACAGAGACAGGGCTGCCCACACCAGGAGGTTCTCTCCCAGGAGGCTCAAGCCACCTTTCTCAACACACTCTGAAACTTCATGTGAGGGTGTTTCATGCACAACAAAAAACCAGAGAGAGGCAGGACCTCCTCTCACCTATGGGTGTAATTTCTACTTAGAATATTATGGTTTAGGTCTAAAACGTCTACCAAAGTGTTTGGATGGTGACTGGATCAGGGCAGCACCACATGTATCAGTGTATTCACCCACTAATGTGCTCAGTAGCTGACTGCGCTGTCAGGAGACGGGCCTGGTTGGAGGGGCACCAGGGTGTACTCTTGTTCCAACTCCTCCTTCCTCTCTCTGGCTCCTGGTTCCTATGGTGCCAGAGGCTCTCCTCTCCCACATCCTTTCACCACACCAGTTCTGCCTTGGGGCCAACTCAGCCTGGACTGAACTCCCCGGAGACTTCCTTCACATTGTGGATGGGCGTGGGCTACTGCGTCTTGCTGGTGGGAACGCTGATGACAGCAGGAGGCCTGCCCTGCTCAGTGCACTGTGCAGCCAGGGTTTCTGTACCTGCTGTGCCTCCCCCCGGTCACTGGAGCTGTGTTCTATTCTACTGGAAGACTGTCCCAAACACACCACTCTAATCATAGACTTGATTGAGGACTGTTAGTCACTGTTCCCATTCCCTAACAAGCCATGACCCAAGCCACGCAAGATTCTCTGGGATTTTATAATAAAAATCAAGAAGGGAAGGCCCTTTCTTCTAGCAGCAGCACTGGGAAGGCAGGATCCCTGGACACCGCCACCTGTGACCCTAGATCTGTGAAAGACAGAGCTTACATTAAGAGGTAGTTAACTGAGAGCTCAGAGAGAGGTGGGGAAGGGAAGGATGGGAAAGATGGGGACGACAGAACAGTAAGGAGGGGAGCAAAAGGGAGGGAAGGGAGATTGGTCCAATTCTGTCCAAACCCTTAGCTTTAATTGTCCAAGTTCCTGGGTTCTCTTCCCAACTACCATTTGTCTCTTTTTTAAGGTCAATAATTCTATGCTCCTCCCTGAGAATTTCCCCTGACAAATTTGTTCGAACGGGTCCAGTTTTGTCTTCTGTGGCCAAAAGAACATGGAAAAACAGAATGAGACTGTCCCCCCCGCCCCCCACACACACTTCCCAGAACCCTGAATTCTCAGCTATTCTCCAGCATCTTGGACAGCAAGGTCTCTGGCTGTGCCTCAAAAGCCCCATGGACTTACACCAGCCCCTGTCCCTTCCTCTAAGTCACTGTGGCTGAGCGTGAGAGTCAACCCTATAGGATTCTACTGCTGTGGGGAATGTTCCCTATCCTACTGTCGGTAAGGCTAATTGCCTGGCTCTGTTAACTTTTAATTTTCCTTTGCAATGGCAAAATGGCAAGATAAGTCACTTTCTGTAACAGAGGTGACAGATTGGGTGGTTTAAAATAAGAGAATGTCTAATTAAATGCCAACGAATACATTGTCCCTAACACGGCCCCAAACCATCCATCTTCTGGACTCACTGGCTTTTCTGAAAAAAGCTTGAGGACAGGCTGAAGAAGGGCTCGATCTGTGCAACAAACCAGTGACAGCACCCCAGACATGCTAGGCACTGCGCTAGGCTCAGGGACTTGCCAGTTATCATGCAATAGACCTTTATGCCGGGTTGGGTGGAGACACACCAAGCTCTAACAGCACATTGCCTTTTTTCCGGGAAAGACCTCTCCTTAAAACACCCTCTAGCGTTTCCTGCTACCAGTCACGTGCAAACTCCATATCTAACTTGACATCCATCGGCACTCAGAAGAGACTCGGCTCGTGCCTTCTTTCTGCAGCCTGAGCCACCCGCTGCATCCAAATGAGGTCTGAGAGGCTTGTGAGCCCTGCCAAGTGACTCTCCACTGGACTGACAAAGCAGCCCACTCCTGCTGTTCTTTGTCCTGACAGGTATCTATCTGCAACTCCTTCTAGAGAAGGCAGTTGACAGCTCCCTCCTTGATCTTCTGGCTGGGTTCCCAGGGAGACCTGCTCAGGCCATGGTTTATTCATGGTGTCTCCCAGACTGGTATCTCCATTGTAAAAAAAAAAGGGGGGGAGGGGGGGATAGGAGGGGCAACAAATGAAACCAAAATAAAACTTGAGTGTCATAATAAAATTGTCCCTTTGTGTTCTAAAAGCCTATAGACAGTGTCTGAGAATCTGGGGAAAGACAGGAGTATTTTTAAGGTACAGCCTTCACAGGAAAAAAAAAAAATATATATATATATATAGTGATTCCCGTTATGCTGGAGTAGTGGCAGAAGTGGGTCAGATAAACCAAAATAACCTTTGCTGAGAGACATGATAAGCTTCTGACATCTGAGCGTGTGTCCAGGAAAGGCGGGGCGGTGGAGGGAAAGAAGAGCCTGATAGACACTAAAATGATAGAGAGGTTTCAAAGTAGGAAAGGCAGAAAGCATATACAGAATATTTATTCTGCTTCTCCCTGAAAACATTCTCTACCATCAATTTTGCCATTGCCTGCACTCGAAGAATTACAGTGGGCCCTTCATACCCAAGAGTTCAGCATTCTTGGACTCAACCAGCCACAGATGGAAAACATCAAAAATAGAATTGCATTTGCACTGTATATGTACAGACTTTTTCCTTAGTCCTTATTCACTAAACAATGTAACATTACAGCTAGTCACACAGCATCTTCATGTATTAAGTATTATAAATAATTTACAGATGATCTAAACTGTATGGGAAGCCATGTGTAGGTCATATGCAGATGGTATGCAATATTATAGGAAGGGATTGTTATAGTCTGGATCTGGGATGTACCCCCAAAGCCCCTCATGTATTTGGAAAGTGAGTGGATTGGAGTGGGGGGTGGATCAAATGGACTACTTTATTGGTTTCACAGGCTGCTAAGAGGTGGGACCTGATTGGAAGTGGGGGACCACAGGAATCACGGCCTCTTGAGATAGAAATGTTCCTGCACCCAGCTCCTCTGGGCCCTCACTCAGCCTCCTGTTGTAATGCAGCTGTTCTCTGGCCAGGCCTTCCGCTGTAGCCTTCTGCCACTGCCCGCCAACCATGAATGAACTAAAACATCTGTACTGTGAGATAAAATAAAAATCTCTTCTGTCAAGTGGCGAATGTCAGGTATTGTGTTTTAGCAACAAAAAGTGACTCAGACGGCATTTGAGGATCTCTGGATTTTGGTATCTGTGATTGGGCCTGGGCCCAATCGTCTAAATAGGAACAGCCAACTGTATATATCTTTTTATTTCACTAATCAAGCACTTGTACTAAGTATAATTATTATCTCTTTTACTGATCTCTACCCCCTCAAAGAAAACCAATGGGCCAGTATTACAGGACACAGACACTATAATGTTCTATTATTCTTGTATACATCATGTGAATGTATGTAGATGCCTACCTTGAGAATTACGGTCTTCTCATGACGGGTGATGTTGACACTGTGGGGCTGCCCGTTGGCCATGTTCCTGTGGTCTATGTCAATATTGTATGGCTCTCTGATGCCTCCCAGGTTGTAGCGAATCTGTAAGTTCCCTACATAAGAAAAGGAAAATAATCCAGTGACTTTTTTATTCCTCCAAGTTTCCTTTCAATGTCACGTGCCCCACTCCTGTTGCCTGGGTTTTCCTCAAACTCTGCTCCCTGCTTCCATGTTGTTATCGTTGCTGCTTTGAGCCTGGACTCACTGCTCGGAGGGCTACTAGGCCCAAAGGTTACCAGCACCGGCCTCACCAGCTACCAGTCGTGAACCTCAGTGACTGTGAACCTCAGTGGCCCTGATCACAAACTTGAAGCAGAACACAGTACGAATGCTCCCAAGGTGGGACCATACGTGGAAACAGAGAATGAGAACACACACAAGGCAGGACCGTGGAGACACCTGCTGAGCTTGCCTAATACTGCGGGAGGTGGAAAATAAATGCAGAGAGCACAGACGGCCAACAATACTAGTGACTGTGACCACTGGCATCTAAGAGAATCATGGGCATCCAATATTAAAAATAAGCACAATTTGCAAAAACTAAGTACATAAAATTCCGAATGGCCTCATTGAGACCAACGAAAGAGAGCAACGAATTTTATTTTAGGTTAGAGAATAAGCAAAATGTAACTTAAAGGAAACGATGTGTCCCAGGCTCCTAATCCTATGATAGCTCATGTCTTTCCTTAATGTGGTTTTTTTTTGTTTGTTTTGCTTCTTCTTAATAATGACAAACAATATTCAAAAAGGCCAATCTGGATCTTCCTTTCAGTTAACCTGGACAGCAGGCATAGCTTTTAGTCCTTGTTTATAGTTTTTAAAAGATAGCTACTTCTTTCTTTCTCTCTTTTTCTTTTTATAGTACTCAATACCCAGCCCAGAAATTTCACACTGAGCCCAGTTTTATTTTATTTTTTTTTTCTTGTTGTTGTGGATGTTCGGACAGGGTCTTGCTAAGTCACTAAGTTGCCCAAGCTGGTCTTGAACTTGTGATCAATCCTCCTGCCTCAGCGTCCCAGTATGCAGGGATTACAGGCCTGCACTACTGTGCCTGGTTAAGACATCAATGTTTTAAATCTCATTTTCACTCAAATTAGAATTTTCATGCTGTTACTAATGTTTCACATGTCAAAACTTAAAAACATTGAGCTAGCAATCGAGTAGGAGTTTGACCAACCAATTGTAAATCACATCTGGATATTTTTGGTTGCCTTTTTTCTTTTCCCTCTAGAAAACTGAGACTGTTATTCCAGTTTTTAAGTTATAAGATGAAACAAGATACTCAAAACTGAGAAAGTAAACCAAAAGAAAAAAAGTCCATCCAAAGTCGCACCACCCAGAAACAATTCCTCTAACCCCCTTGGCAGATTCTCCCGGCACACGCGTCTCATGCGGAAACGGATACACAGGCCCAAATGAACATAGTACTTTCTAAATGCTGCCCTTCCTTATTTAGGCATCCAAGCAGTACACATGCCATTTGAAATGTCTTACTCTGTTCCGGGGGTTGAGACAAACATTTGTTAGGAAAATCAAGACTTAATTGCATTTCCTATTTTTGCTTTCTGAATGCAATCCAATGACCTTTGAGTATTTCTGAATTCTCTCTTACTGCCTCATCTTAAATTTCTTTGCAGATAGCATGTATACTATGCAGTGTCAACGGACCCCTCCTACATGTCTTTCCTGCTTACTCACGCACACCTGTCCTGGTTACTGCAAGTTCTGGAGTCATCATGACCCCTGAGGCTGTGCTGGCTGGGCCCCGGTGACCCTGGGAGGGGCATTTGACTCAGTTCTGAGCTTCCCTCCTGGCAACACGGTCTACACTTGGCCTTCAGACACACTCTTAGGGTGTTCCTTCTTGATTGTCCTGCTCAGTTCTGGACACCGTCCCCTTGCAGCCTCCTTGGCCCAGTCCCTGGTCCTCTTCTCTTCTGCCTCCATGATGGCCCTCTTCGGCCTCAGGCTCCAATCCCAGAGCACAGGCCCCACCGTTGTCCTTCAGTCACACTTCTCTCTCAACCCCCAGCTCCTGCCACAAACTACGCAATAGTTTTGCCTGGGTGTCTTCTTGGTGTCTCAAACACTACATATTTGACCCAATATCAATCTTCTGTGCCCTTAAAGTATTTCATCACAGTTTTGTATATGTGGGTTAACGGCTACTTCATGCTTCCGGTTATTCTTGCCCAAAAATTTGGCACCTTTCTTTTTTAATATTACATTACAGTCTCTCAGCGAAATTTGTCTGAATCTTTGACATAGACCCTGAATCTGCCAGCTCTGTCATTACCTTCATGACTACCTCTGTACCATGCCACTCTACCCTTGTCTTTGGCCTGGATTTTTGTGCAGCCTCTACACTGGTCTCCTGACCTCTGCCCTTGTCTGACCCGATCCAGCCTAACCTCTGCCCCTCACATGCTCTTTCCATGTGGCGGTCGGTCCGAGTGACCCTCTGCTCAGATTTCTCCAGTGGCTTTGTGTCTCAATTCAAGCAAAATTGAAGTCTTCACCATGCCTCATATGCGCTTCCTCTTGGCCTAATCCTTTCTGACCCAATCTGTTACCACAGTACACACGGGCCTTCTGCCATCTCCCTGGATGCCCAGTGAGGTCCCACCTCAGCACCCTTGCACCTGCTGGTTCTCTCTCAAGGACGCCCTCTTCCCAGTGGTCTGTGTGGCCACCTCTTCATGTCCTCAGGTATCTGTTCCATTTCACCTTCTCAGTGATTACTCCTGTGACTTTTTCAATCACATTGAAATTTACCTATTCCCTTTCCTTGGCCAGTCCTCTCATTTCTGTCTTAAATGTCCCAACCTGTTTTTTGTCAAACCACACCATACAGTGTAGATTGTACTTGGTTCATATACTTGTCTGTCTTTTCTTGTTTACATTTAAGCTCCACGAAATGATTTTCATTGATATTCTTTGTGACTTTTTACTCAGTGCTAAGAATGGCGTGTGACACATGGCTGGCACACCATGTATCCTTGCTGAACGAACTCCTGAAGGGGCCTCCTGGCTTCTGTGATGCCTTCTTTCCCTGTGTTTTCTTTGCAAAGCAGAGAGAAAGATCTCTTAAAAATGCCCAGTTGATTATCTCACTGGTCCATGGAAAGCCTTTCAAAGCCTGCGGGTTCTCCCAGGAAGACGATGCCAATTCGTAATACAGCTCATCACGTCTTGTCTCATTTGGTCAAGTTCTGTCGGCTAGTTTGTTTTCAAATCATCCTGCTTTCCTCCCGGGGCTATGGCAGGTGCTGCCTCCTCCTCCTCCTAAGCTATGTCTCCTCCACCTCTCAGCATTTCCCTCATTTTTTTCCTTGGCTGGCATGGCACTAACAGTAATCTCTGTTTGTGAGTGAAAGAGACCAGCAGACAGACGTTTGCCAACATGCGGGAAAAACAACTTGACTGCTTTAATTTTCTTTTATTCTTTGTGGTCCTGGGTTCAAGCCCAGCAACTTTACTCTGAGGCATATCTCTAACCTGTTTTTATTTCTGATTTTGAGACAGGGTCTTGCTAAGTTGCTAAGTTGCCCAGGCTGGGCATTACAGGCTTCTCCACTGGGCTTGGCTTTAAGTTTTTAGTTTTGACACTTGGACATCATATAGTCATATACTTTTTCTAAAATCTACAGCTGCATTACTTCTTTTTCACTCATTTATTTCTTCAGAACACATTGGTTTCATGTCGGGGTTAACCACAGTTTTTCCAAGGTTTGCGAGAGTGCTCTTTGGATCTGGACACAGAAAGACGAATCAAAGAAGGCTCAGACTCGGGGCAGGGAGCATGAAATTATGCAAAAGCAGGCTATTCTAGTCCCGATTGTGTCTTTACCAGGGGCCCTTTTATGTTTTCTGCCTCTATGAAAATCAGCATTAAGTTTTTTTTTATTTTTCTTGTTTGGGGCTTTCTTAGTTTTGTAAGTATGATTTAAAAATCCTATGAGTGCTTCACTTAATGGTAACATGAATTATTGGCTCTGAGAAGAAGCATGAGCTGGAACTATTGGAGTCTGTTGGCGGTGACTACCTGTGTGCAACAATGGTGATATTCTTGAATAATAAAACTTGACTGATGTATTTATTCCTTTCAAATCCTGGCAGAAGAGGACCACTGAAGGATGGTTAGGACGACGTCAATATTTACCCTTTAAAGTAAAATATTCTGCGAATGGAGAGATAGTTCATACTTTTTCTATCTCGTGGTTGTCTCCCGAGTGAATTAGACCTGTTCTATGGGACTTCTTTTTTATTGGCTGCAGCAAATCACATGCTTAACAGATTTATTTCCTTCTGGTCACCATCATTGCCATCAGCAAACACTTATAGGCACCTACTGCAGGCAGGAGATGTAGTGCTGGAAGTTTTTCATCTCTCAGAGAAGACAGAGCATATTTATAACTGAGGCAGATAACAATACAGTACATTAAGTGCCAAGCAGATGACATTGAAAATAAGTGTGGTTGGATTTTAAAGCCAGAGGAAGTCATTGAGAGGTAGAGGGGCTTGATCTGGGTCTAGGAGGAAAGGCAGGTATAGACCCCAGAGGACAGTGAGGGTATCTGGGAGCTCGTGGTGGGCAGGATGGTGGGCACAGGTAGCCGCAGAGTGCTTGCCGAGCGTGTTTCTTTGCAATGAAGAGTAGGAAATGATAAGTAGGTGGCAAGACAGATCGGATCCGTGGACTCTGGTCACACACAGTAAGTGCTAATCTTTATCTGTTGCGCTTTAGACTTAATCACTTATTTGATTTTCGTAATCACTGAATAAAGGAGACACGTTTGACACATTAGGCAACTGAGGCATGGGGCTGCTAACTCATTGAGGCAACTGGCAAGAGGCAGAGTTAGAATTCAGATCTAGAATCCAGGCTCTTCCTGGACAGGCTGGTGGGTCATGATTGGAAGGTTATGGGATGAGGCACTGTTAGGTGTTCAATAGGGGCATCACGTGAGACTCCCCCCCCCCCCCGCGTAAGGGGGTCAGCTCGGGTGAGGGTGGTGGCGGGAGGCAGGAGCGACAGGGGAGCAGAGCGGTGCACTGGGGCAGGACTTCCCAGGGGATGAGCCCTTCAACCAGTGAGTGGGTAATGGGGCGTCCAGAGTAAGGTCCCCACACCCCAGCAGACAGGCAGGGAGCAAGGTGGCCCACAGGTCTGTGCGGGGAGCCTCCAAACAGAACCTCATGCATTAACTCAGTCCATTGGTATGGGCCATTCAACTTTGGTGCGTCAAAAGTCACCATACATATATGTAAATAAGTGAGTTTGTTCATTTTTCCCATGTATGGTAATCTTTGTACACACTCCCCCCCCCCCCCCCCCCTATATTATGATTTCCCAATAGTATGTACCCATCTATCTACTTACACTGGTACTTAGGGGTAAATTACACACACACACACACACACACACACACACACACACACACACACACACGGATTGATCTATAATAGATCTTTCTATCTATCTATCATCTATCTGTGGTGTTGGGACTTAAACAGTATTGGGAACTGAATTAGAAAGTGTTCTCCTTGGGAGCAAAAGGACACAATGAGACTGGAATCTGTGGGATTTGTCCTGGGTGGCCCACAAGAGTGGGGAGGACAGTGGATTCTCAGCAGGTGCTCAAGTGTCTTAGAGGTGGATGTGGCCTCAAACGAGGAGGCATCTGGGACATGATGGAGAGTACTCTTAATGTAGGAAGTTTGAAAGTTGCCAGGGTAAGGAACTGGGGTATAGGTCAGTGGTTAAAGCGCTTGCCTAGCATGTGCAAGGTCGTGGGTTCAATTCCCCAGCACCATATAAGGATTGGTGTGGTATGATGGTGCATGCTTAAATCCCCACTCTGCCCTTTACCAGCTTGGTGTGTAAGGCACTAATTTTTCTGGCCCCAGCCTTTTGCCACCAGAGAAAACACAAGCTCTTGGAGTTGTGTCTTGCAGGAATCAACATACCTGAGACACGTAGGATGACGCTGGGCACAGAGTGTGTGACACTGGATGGTAGCCACTGCTGCTGAATGGATGAGTCAGTGCCCGGGCATGCACCCAGGCTTTGCCCACCCCCAGCACACATGCATGCAGTTGTGGGCATGGGCAGCAGCAGTGTGAGTAACCGAATGCAGTTGGGGCTAAATTTTAGTGTGGCAGAGCCCGAGGGCCTGATACGCAGCACCCTTGGGAACATGTACATCAAGTCCGTGCAGCTGCTTCTTCTGGCGGGGGACCGCAGAAAAAGCCACAGCACTATGTGCCCACTAGGAGGCAGGGTCTTGTGAGTAGGGGACAGAAATGGGTTAAAACTCTACAGAGTGATCCAGGACAAGTAACCTGGTGAACTCCCGAAGAGCAGGGACTGTAAACTTCGTGGTCTTGTGCTCTACCTTTCTGAGTTCATTTGCTGTTCTTTTTCTGGTTAGAAAAATTCACCTGTTCAAGGGAGGTGTCTGACATGTGCAGGAGAAACAGATTATCCACGATCCAACTGAAAACTTGGTTCTGTCTTTATTGTTCCCCCCTATAAGTATGCATTTTTGCAGAGCTACGCTGATATTCTAGATCCAAGGCTGTGCCTTGCTTGTTCTTTTTTTTTTTTGTTTAACGTTATATTACACAAAATTTCCCTATGCCATTATTTATGCTTTGCGATTATTTGCAATGGCTACATACTATTCTATAAAGCAGTACCTAAGCAGTATCTTTTTATTATTTTACTAAAGTCAAAATTCCAGGTTCTTCCCAATTCTTACATTATTAACAACACTGAGATGGACTACTTTATGGCAAATCCATGTCTGAACTGCTTTTTTTGGAATAATTTTTGAAAGGGAAAAATCCTAGGGAATGCTAATTTGCTTCCTTTCCTTCAATCAACAGTACACTGTCCAGAGAAGGAGCTTTAAAATTTGCTATTTTTAAAAAAATCTAGATTACATTGGGCTAAGAATAATTTTTTGGTTTCTATGGAAGGCAATGTTGGCTTTCAGGTGCTAGCTACATTATGGAACTACTCGCTGAAGGGCAAGAAGAAAGGGATGATGGGAAGGAGGGCTTCCATGGTTAGTGCTCATGCAACCTCTGGGGGAAACAATATGGAGCAATTTATTTCTTTATATACCTAACACTTCTTATTTTGGAAAAGCAATCTTCTTAAAATTTCAGTTGTGTGAGCTCAAGTTTTTAGGAAGAAAGTGCATTCTTCAAACCTATATACCCTGGGACTGGCTGGACTCCTCTCCTAGGTCCTTATTGAATGAGCAAGGTGTATGTACATATCCTCCAGGATTCTGCCTGGTCAGCGCACAACAGATAACCAAGATGGTTCCATGTGTTACAAGTGAGAAACATACCCCCTGCTTTCAGCAGCCCTCTGTCTAGGGCAAACATAAAATTCTGAGAGGGTTTAGAGAGAAAAAGGATCTTTGATTTGCTGTTTGTATTGCAAGTTCTTAATGTTCAGTAGGAATCTATTGATACACTATTAGAAATCAGGATAATTCATTGATTTTATAAAATTAATTGTACTACTTCAAAGCTCATCTCTGCTTGATGAAGGTATTTAGTTGGTTGGAACAAAGCACCATTCTATATAGAAAACCATTTCCTATTCATGCGGTATGGCTCTTGAGGAGAGCTTGACACATTATTACCACACAGTCCTAAAAAGCACTCCATATGCTGTTTTCCTAACCTGCACACAGAGAAATGCGGTTCAAAGAAGTGGGGTGTTTTGTTCAATAGCAGGCCACGAACAAAGAACAAGCCAAGAACAATCTAGACTCTAGAATCTAGAATATTCTGTCTGCTCACTTTAAAATGTCAGTGAAAAGATGTCCTGGTCCTTACCGGAGGGCTTGACGAGCACAGCCAGGAAGTCCGTGGTGAGCGAGCTGACGTACAGCAGGATGCAGGGCGCCTTGGTGGTGCTGAAGCTGAGGTGTATGTGCTCCCGGGCCAGGTCTGGGGCTGACTGCTGCTGTTCGACAGAGTTCTCTGCCCTACCACCCGAGTCTTTGGCATTGACCGTGGGAGCCTGGAAGTTATACCGCAGCCACATTCCTTCTTCAAAAAAAGCACCAACATCTGTTGAAACACAATATTGCCAAATGAGGAGAGTTCTGATGCTGATACTGAGGACATCTTAACCCTGGGCAGACCTGTGATTTCACTGTGGCCTCTACACCAGTTCACTGAGGGTGGAGTAGCTGCAGGAAGAGGGATGATTCGATAGAGCAACTGTCTTTGCAGGTAGATGCCTTTCTATCAGCAATATCCTGTCAAAACAGCATTAAGCCAGGCTCAGTGGTGCAGACCTGTAATCCTATACACTGGGAGGCTGAGGCAGGAGGACTATAAGTTTGAACCCAGTGTGGGCAATTTAGCAAGACCCCACCCTAAAATTAAAAATAAAAAATAGGCTGGGGATGTAGGGTACTGTGAAGGCTTTGGGTTCAATCCTCATTACTGGAAGATAGAAACAAAACCACCACCATCACCACCAACAACTGAAAGCATGTAACAGATTATGACAAAAATTAAAACTAAAAATAGGAATGAAAACAAGTACTTACTAAACATACCAGGAAACATGTCATTTACAGTACTCAGACTACATAACTCACTATTATTTAACAAATTGTTGTGATTTAGATGTAAAATGACCCCCTGAAGTCTCACATCCCAAGAGAAGCCTGGTTGGAAGGGTGGGCTGCTGGGGGTGTGGCTCGGAAGAGTGGACTTCTATTGTGGCTCCTCCCCTCCCCCCCTGCTTCCACCGGGCCCTTCCACTGTGACCTTTCTGCACCGGAGCCAGTCGACCATGGACTGAATCCTCTAAAAGTTATGAGCCAAATAAACCTGTCTTCCTTTAAGATGTGGGAATCAGGCATTTGGTCCCAGCAATGGCAAAGTGACTAAGGTACTAACTAACTGAAAGGTCGAAAGGACGTGCTGAAAATGCAGGCCCAAGAGCATCTCAAGCTCTCCATCTGAGGAGCCTTTCGGTGTGCCTCTTTTGAGATGGAAACTGATTTGGGTATTCACACAGGAAAACCCATGATAAACCTCCGGACCTGGAGAGCTTAGAGTGGGAGGTCTCCCATCACGAGATGTGACTTTAGAGAGAACAGGGTTTGAATTTGGCCCTGCAGTTGCTGAGTTGTGTGGCCTTGGGGGAAGTTACCTCACCAACTGTTCCCAGTACCAGTATTTCATCGGTGGAGTGAAGAATAATTAGCACCCAACAAATGGGACTTATTACTACCATTATTATGAAATCAGCAGGAAGTTCATTAACCCTTCCACCATCCACCTTTTCTAATGATGGTTAATCATGCTGATTGGTTTTTAATCCCTTTCTGGTAGACAAGTGACTTCTTTAGGCTCCCTATTGCTTGATCAATGTTCTAAAATCACCCCCAAATCACAGTGACCAGCTGAGGCACGAAGCGGACCCCTTTGGCCTTCTCAGTTTCTGTTCCATGGCTTTTGACATGTGTCTTTCCAGAAACCTTTCTCAGACTTACTGCTCAGGGAACCCATTATCCTTATGACACTTGGCATTTCATGACATTGACGCTATGCAGAGTGTATTTTGTTAAGTCACTTCCATATGTTATAATTAATAAGATAAGGGGACTTACAGTGAGAGCTTTTTATCTAGAAATTAAGACATTTACTTATTTTTTGCTTGTTTGTTTGGGTGGTCTTAGGGATCGAGCCCAAGGCCTTTGTACTGAGCAACATTTCCCACCCAGTTTTCGGTTTTTGAGACAGGGTGTGGCTAAGTGAATAAGCTGCCCAAGCCGGGCCCAATCTCGCAGTCCCCCTGCCTCATCATCCCGAGTGCTGGGATTGCAAAGAACCGAGTCTGTATCCCTGTGAAGTGTGTGCGTGTTGTAGAGGGGGCACCAAGGTGAGGGTTTTGAGTGAGGCAGCTGCACGTGAAGATATGGTGGACAGGGTGCGTGCAGGTCACAGCATCAAGCCACCTGACAGACCAGTGCTGCTTTCATCTTGGCACCTCCCTCATGACCCCTGAGATCCCCACTGCTGTCAGACTGGGTTGGGGTACAGTGAGCAAGAAACAGGTGATCTCTGACCTGTTCAGGGTCTCTAGGACAGAGGGACACTCCTAGCATTGTCCCCTGGAGCAGTGTCTAACAGAGTAGGCAAGGCTAGGTGGGCTGTTGGACACACCAAGGGGTTCACCTGGCCATGGAGAGCTCGTACCAGAGTGGAAGGCATTGTTGGAGGGTAGGTTGTGGTGTGTGGAGGGGTTAGGGGGACCTGGGGTGTGGAAGGAGAGAGGAGAGGACAGAAGATCTAAAGACATCAGCGGTGGACAGTCAGAGAAGCGGGACAGGAAAGAGAACACCCCCAGCACTGGCATTTCAAGACTGAGAGTGTGGCCCAGGGGCCCACGGAAGAAGGGAGCAGAGCCAAACAGGGACCAGCACCACAAGCCCCATGGCACCTAAGTTACAGGTGCAGGACATCCACTTGGAGACCAAGCTGCAAGGCTCTCTCCAGGCATCCCCACCCCAGAGGGAGGGAGAGAATCAGAGAGGGAGCAGAACCAAGGGCCCAGTATTTCTCAGAGCACAGTCCTGAGATCTTATGAGAACACAGTCCCCACACCTGGTCCCCAGGTGAGCTCTGACTCAGAGAGTCTTGACAAGCAATCGGCACTCTGAATGGATCCCAAGCACTTGAGATCCTTGGGGTCGAAGACGGGGGGAGATGGCCTCCTGGCTGAGTAGGAAGGAGAGGGGTCCCCAGCTGGTGGCACACTACACATTTATCAGGTAACTCGAACACAGCCATTCCAGGGCAGAGCAGGAAGGCAAACTCAGAAACCTAAGGATTTTAGATAAACAATCCCGAACAGTGCCTTGGAGAATACTTTTGGTGGATTTTAGAGTCATCATTAAAAAGCGTTCTGGATTTATGTCAGTTTTGGAGGGAAGAAAATACCACGTATAAATGTATTATTCTGAAACTGCATCATAAAATCAACTGTTAAGCTAAGGCCTGGGAGGGACGTGGATCCTTTGAGGTTCCCAGGAGCAGATTTACAGCAGTTATTTCATTGTTTCACATCATTTTAAGAAAATGCCAAGTCAGAGGGTGCATTGCCTTTTAGGGAGTAACGTCTCCATCTCTTCTGAACAAATGGCTAAAGATAAACCATTTAACAAGCTCAAAATGTAACCCCAATCCCATCATTAAATTATCAGAAAGCACTGATTTAGAATGCTCGATGCAAGGTTTTTATGTTAATAGGGGATAGGATACATTTTGTCACATTCACTTGTTTGTTTGAAAAAATAAACTCGGGATTAAGTTCTAAGATGTATTATGAAAGAGTCTTGTTAAATTATGACTCTAAATTTTGAAATACGTTCTGTTGTCTTCAGACTGTGGATCATAAAGGTGGTGTTAACTTTAAACAAATGACCTTGTTTTAACAGTTTCTCAGTCAACATAGATCATACGTAAGTTATCCTTTATGCAAGTGTTTCAAATGAAGTCCATAAGTCATAAATAATTCATTCAAGAATAAATATTCATCTCTTTGCTTAACCAAATCCATGAGACTTAGGGTGGGGAAAAAAACCCCCAACCAAACAAAAGAATGTAAAGTGTTCTAGTGTGTTGGCACATGCCTGTAATCCCAGAGACTGAGGCAGGAAGATCATAGGAAGATCACAACTTTGAAGCCAGCCTAGCCAATGAAGTGAGTTCAGTCAGCCTAAATTAAACAGCAAGACCAAATTAACAACCAAAAACTCCCAAAATCAAAACAGAGTCAAACAAGGCAAAACAAAACGGAAAACACCTCACGCAAGTCCAAATGGAAAAGCCAGCACTCGTCCCCATAATTAAATTGTCTCTCTTCCTTTTCTTCTCCAAGTTAAATAATCCCATTCTTTTCACCTTTTCACTTGGGATATATTTTGTAGCCTATATTTCAAAAACCGACATGATTCTTTTGTCCGCTAATTTCCTGGAGGACCCAGAATTGAAAATCTTCGAATTACACAGAGGTTTGTTTTCAAAAGTTGATTTTAAACGAACTTGCAACACGAAAATATTTCCCCACAGAAATGGTGGTGGGCTTCCCAGGGGAGATCATGAAGGCTGGGATGTCCTGGAGGTGTAGTAACAGATAATTGAAGAGTACCGCTGTGTATCAGTAATTAAAACAGAAAAGCAGCTCCAAATGGTGTTAAGGTATATTTTGTGTTTTAGTTACTTTATCATTGCAGTGACAAAACACCCAACAGCCACAATTTATAAGAGGAATGATTTATTTAGCTCACAGTTTCAGAGGCTTTCACAGGGTCTGACCTTGGGGCACTGGCAGCAGCGGAGGCACATGGCAGAGAGACAGGCTGGACAGCTGCTCACCCATTGCAGGTAGAAGCCACGTGAATCTGGAGCAAGCCCACGAGCTTTCCCAGCCAAAAGCTGCAAGAGGGTTTCCTTCTTTTACTTAGGTCAGAGCTGCCAGTTGCCATTTCCCCACAGGGTGGGTGTCCTTCCCTCATTTCCTGATTCACAAGTCAATAACCAAAACGTGAAATCTCTGCCCTGGGCTACCCTCAATCTCAGCAAGTTGGTACAATGCCTCCAGGTCAAACCTCAAACATCCACCCCTTCCAGCCAAGCACTGCCTCCTAGTAACACACAGTTCCAAAGGCATAAGGCTCTTGTGGGACACTCAAGATCCAAAGTATAGCATTTTCAAAGTCAGAGATTCCAGGGAATTGTTCCCACAAGGACTTCATCTAACTGACCCAGTGGGGTATTGGTGAACACTGAGTGACAGGTTCTGGGGCAGGTGGAAGCCCTGCCTACCGGCTTCTGCCTATTTCTAGGGTAGAAGCACTGCTCCTTTATTTGATTTCAAGTTGCCATCATGAGGTCACAGGTGAGGAGTGGAGCAGTGTATTAGTTGGGGTTCTCTAGAGGAACAGAGCCAGTAGAAAGCACGTCTACCTTAGTTACTTCCCCCTTAAGCTGACAAAATGCACAACATCCACAATTTAAGGGAGAGAAATATTTATTTTTTGCTCACAGTTTTAGAAGGCCACAGTCCATCCACAGGCGACTGGTAATGGCGGAACCACATGGAAGAAGCTTAGGTGTTCACGGCACAGCAGATGTCCTGTGATCTGCCCCTTCCAAGTCCAGCATCAGTGTTCTACCCCTTCTGTATTAAGCCCCAGTGATCATCCCTTCCAGGTCAGGTGCCCATTACGTGCCACACAACTGTAATGTACAACATGTCCGTAATTCACCACGCAACTGTAATCTATAATTTACTACATGCCTATCTCCTGTCACACATCTATAATCCACCCCTCCCAACCAGGTCCTGCCTTTTAACAGCACATGGGATCTATACGTACCCCTCAACATCCAAATATGTGAGGCTTTTGGGGGACATTCCAGATTCACACCATAACAATGTCTAATCTAACTGTGCAAAGGAACTTACTAAACAGGCTTACAGGATCAGAAATGGTGGCGTCCACAGTGTTTGTCTGTGTGCTGGACAGCTAGAGGACCCAGTAGCTGCTCTGTACCAGCAGGTGGAAGCCACAGGACAAGAGGAATCAAGGGTGCAGTGCCAGCACAAGGTCAAAGTCCTGGGAACTCATAGGGTGAGTTGTTGGCACAAATCTCTGCTGGAAAGCTAAAGAAACTGCAGTATGGGCGAAGGCCAGAACTCTTAAAAAATGAGAACACTAGCTAGGCCTGGTGATGTAGGCACCCTGAAAGTCTGAGGCAGGAGGATCCCAAACTTGAGCTCAGCTTGGGCAATGGAATGACTTAGCAAGATGATTCTGTCTCAAATCAAAAATAAAAATGGGCCGGGGGTGGACCTCAGTGTGAAGTCCCTGGGTTCGATCCAAAATACCAACATAAAATTCTAGTACCAAACTAAAGTCACTTCCTTCTCTTTCTCCTTCCTTTTTTTTCATTCCATCAGGCTACATGCCTATTGGTTAGGGCCACCCACAACTGCAGTGGGTCTTCTTCCTTCGGTTTGTTGCCAACATGTCAGCCATCACAGGCATAACCCAGAACTGAGCTTCACTAATCTAGTCGGCATCTTTTAATCCACTCGACTGGACAGATGATGAGGAGGCAGAAGTAGGGAAGTCTTCAGGTTGCTTTCAGTACCAAGTCACCGACTGGGTGTTGAAGTCAACCCTGCTTAAGGGGTCCCCATTGTGGTGAGCTTCCATCTTTTCTATTTACTGCTATAAACAGCAACTTTTAATATTTTCTTACTTTTTCCTGTCTCCCAAAGATCTTTTCTACCTTTCTGGCTTCCTTAGGTTCTTAAAGCTCTGGATAATTTCTGCTCAGATCTTGGAAGCCTGGATTACAGCAGAGGAAGCACAGCCCTGAAGCACAGTCTCAAGGCAATTAAACTCCTTCATGGCTGACTTCCATTGACTAGAATGATCACACTCATTAACTGCTTTTTAATTAGCCATCTAGTAAATGACTTCAGTGGATTTTATGGGGTTTTGCTCCTGGAGACCTTGGACATTTCCCTCTGTCTGTGCGCGTCAGGATTCCACACCAGGCTGCGTTCTTTCCACACCAATCTGCGTGGGAATCTATTTGAGCATCTTTCTGCTAGTTTGAAAGGCCCCTTGCCTGGAAACAGTTTCTCTCCTGACCTTATTCTAGTGAAATCTAGCTTTCCACCCCCCCTCCAAGTATGCTACTCAATTCCCCTTCTGTTTTTTTTTTAAATTCTGTTTGTTCGATGTTTTTCTCAGTTTCCTGTAATCATTTTGGACTAACGATATTGGACTTGGGAATGGCTAACATTCACCTTTGCTGGTTCTGGGTCTCCAGGTGGATGCATGTTGATTGTAAGCAATTCCCCACTATTTTCTCTAAAGGCCTGGTCACTTATAGGTCTGTTTCCATCTTACAGGCTTTAAGTGTCTTGGTCTGTACAGCGGAGGGGATGCAGCAAAGAAATATCTGTCAACTTGAGCCCTGGCTGCCCATGAGACCCAAGTGCCAAGTTCATTCCTTCAAACACATTAATGAGCTGTGACTTGGATAGGTAGGAGTCAGGGGATCATCTTGATTGCAGTTTATGAGCAATGGGTCTGAACAACTTGTCTAGGGTCTCAAGTAGGAAGATGCATTTACATTCAGAATTTCCAGATCTTGTTCCTGAAGCCGTGTTGATCAGTATTACTGGCATATATGGAGCCTGACAAGTTGAAATGCTCTGAGGAAAGCAGGCAAGATAAGGTTTAACTACAGAAAACCTCACCTGAGCTTTTTGATCAGGGGAATTTGTGGAATAATGTGGAGGCTGGAATCGACAGAGGTGAGATTTAGCTTGGCCTTGCCAGTTGCTAACTTGGTGTCGGTCAGGCAAATGGTTTAATCACTGTGGGACTTAAATCATTCCCATCTTACAGATACTGTCTTGGAACCTATGCCTGCCTCTGGTCAGTGTTTTTCATTTATTCTTTCAAATAGTTAATAAGTTCTGTGAGCCATGGTGGTTAGAAATTTTGCAGAGAGGAAATTATATTTATGTTAATCACTGCGGGTGAGCGAGGCAGCATCATAGAGAAAGCCAAGATGGCTGGCATGCAGGGGCATGGCAGGAAGTGAGGAGGAGAGAGAGGCATGGCATTTTGTAGGTTTTGATCCTTCGATAGAAAGCAATGGGTGACTCCTGAATGATTTGAAGCAGAGGTGATATAACTTGATTTTCAGTTTTCCAAGATCATTCTGGCTGCAGTTTGGTGAATAGACTGGAGGGAGAAGGCAGCAGATAGTTTGACTAGAAGGTAGGATAAAGAGACATTCAGGGGTGAATGTGAAGTGGGGCCGTGAGAGAAAGACTCCCGAATTTGTGGACACATGGTGACAATCCTGACCCTGGGAATGCAGACGGGTTCTGGTGGGTTGTGAATGTGGTTACTGTCAGGAAGTGAGTCTAGGATTGGAAAATTCTGAGCTTCCTTTGAGTCAGGGAAGAGAAGTCTATTATGTATATACATGGTCCATTATGTGTACCTAAAATAATATTCTATTTAATATTCTTTGTGATAGGTTTTATATATAAAATTTAAATATCAATATCCATTTCTTGGTTTATACTATACACTTTATGATATGTTATATACATACACATAAATAATTCTGAGCCACCAGACAGTAGGCTGTAGTCAGAAAACCAATGTTAATAGACACTATTTTCTTCTAGAAAAAAATATAAAAACAAGTATGCTACAAATACTACATAAATTTCCATTTAGGTGGCCTCGAAAATAATCAGGCACAGGGAAGGCCTATTTCTACCTCTTCTTGGAAGGATAGAGAGAAGACTAGCATAGCCCCTGAGCAAGGATGATATGCAAATTCATGAAGCGTTCCATAGACTATCTATAACATTCTAGTACATGAGACTTTTGGGGGACATTCCAGATCCAAACCACAAAAGAAGGGAATAGAAGGTGAGGGATAACACAGAAGAGGACCAGGGAGCTGCACGCCAAATGCTTACTTACGCATCTGGCTTCTAATGAGACTTTGGGCTTCCAGGAGGAAGAACTGAGTTCCTTACCTCAGCAAGACTCTGGCCTCAAGAAGATACTTGGAAATTGTTTGCTAAGTTGGGATGAATGGCATTTGGATTTTAAAAATAGCAATAGGGGCTGGAGGCATAGCACAGTGGTTAAAGCATTTGCCTGGAACTGGCCCTGAGTTCGATTCCCCAGCACCACATAAACCAGGCATGGTGGTGGACACCTGTAATCTCGGCACTCAGGAGCCTGTGTGTTCAAGACCAGCCTGGGCTCTGTAGTGAGCAAGACCCTGTCTTAAAACAAAACAAAACAAAAAAAATAGTAATAGTTTGTTCTTCAACTAGTTGGCCTACACTGAATTTTCTTAGTTGAAAAATTTTAGTTTCATTCCCTTTGTAAAGTGGGCTTCTGGAGAGAAATGTCATTCCATCAACCTATACGTCATTGTTCACTAAAAGGGCAGCTTATTCACGGAAATGTTATAAGATGCATTGAGAATATATACTTAAAAGAGTTAAATGACTTTCAGCTTAAAGGATGTTTTTAATTTCTACTGTAAAATGGATGTTAGTTAAACAGAGGCTTGTCACTTACTTGAGGAGATTTAACAAAGCAAAATTGCCCCTAATCCAGTGTCCCTGACTTATTTTATCTCTGCTCACTGCATAATTTTCTATGAAACTACTATTTTAGGAACTGGATTATGTATTTAATTGTCTGTAGATTTATTATTTATTGTGGCACTAGTGATTAAGCCCAGAGCCTTCACACTGAGCTATGTCTCCAACCTATATTTACATTTTGACTTTGAGACATGCCAAGTCACCAAACTGCACAGGCTGGGCTTGAATTTGCCATCTTCCTGTCTCAGCCTCCCAGCATCCTGGGATTACAGGTCTGCACTGCCAGGTCTAGCTTGGAAACTTATTTAAAGACATAATTTGTACCTGCTCCACACACCAGGGTGTTTGTGCCCATCCTGTCCATAATAGCAAAGTGCTTCTTCTGTTCCCTGTGCTTCACACTAGGAATTCTTTGTTTTCTTGCTTGCTCAGCTGGTCTGTGTGAGCCAAAGATAATTCTTATCCCTAAAGCTTCTTGAAGAGAGTCATCGTCTTCATCACAGCCCTGCCAGCACCTGGGAGCTGTGACTGTGTTTGCTTATTTGGGGAGGATACTTGCTGGAAGCTAGACACTTCACACACCCTGTTGTTGAGGTCCCATTGTGTGCCAATCTCCTCAGGCACTTTCCATGTTATCTTACTTTACTCAGCGACATCCCTGGAAAGTAGATGTTCCCATACCTATTTTATAAATGAAGTTGCTGAGGCTTAGAACAGTCATTTGCCCAAGGTCACCCAGCTAACCAGACAACCAGAGTCAAGGGTCCAAACTTCACTTCTGTCTGGGCTGTGACTGCGCAAGCTTGAGCTGCTTTCACAGAAACCCTGAGAGTGATTTTTTCACCAGTTTCTTCCTTAAGAATTAAAAGTAAAACTAGATACCAGGTAACCATTGATTGCTTTATGTTCTCCATAAGACTAAAAATACAACTGATTCTTCAAAGTGATAGAATTCTATTTTACTGAGCAGCAAAGACTTTAATTGAACAATCAGAACTTGTGATAAAATATATTCATATGAAAATGATTTATATCTCGATTTAAAAAAGCCACTCTTTAAAATCATTGCCCCAACCTCATTTCCTAGAAAGTCCAAAACATTTCCATGATGTGTTTACATCACTACTAATAATTTTTGGAGGGCACTTTTTAAGACATAATGGAAAACAAACAAATGAACAAGATTTGCATCAAAAAACTGAACACATAATTGGCCATCATAGACAGAATGAAAAATAATGTCAGGATGATGGATCACCTAGTATTCCTGAAAATGAGGGTTTCTTGAAAAGTTACTATACTTTGTCTTCTTTGTGGAAGAAGAAGAAAAAGTAAAAATGAGAAGAAAGAAAAAGAAGAGATATGAGAAAAGAAGACAGTAGTGAACTTGGGCCAACCCTTCTGTACATGACTGGATGTGACTTCACTGTTGTCCTCTTGGAGGCCTTGACACAATGAGCTCGCACCTGTAATCCCGTGGACGATACGCGTGTAATCTGTCTGGGGAAATTAACATCAAGAAATACTTGCCAGAGCCCCCTTACCTTCTACTTCAATAAAAACAGCTTTCTCAAGTGAGAAGACAGCTGCAATTACAGAACTGTCAACTAATATTTTACTTAAGTATTTCATCCCTGTATTAGGAGCTTTTTATTCTTTGTAGATTTTCCAAACATGGCCCCCCTTTTTGTGTCACATCTTTGGCAAAAGGTAGATCTGCTCATTGTGGTGTGAAATAAATTCACAACTCCGTGAAATAAATTAAAAATACTTGCAAAGACTTTCTATGTAAATCTATAATTTTCTTATTCCACATACATAAAATATCACCAAATGGTCTTGTGGAAGGTGTGTGTGTGTGTGTGTGTGTGTGTGTGTGTGTGTGTGTGTGTGTGAGGTTTTTATAAAGTATTAATGTAGAGCCGTGCAGGTGCATTTCCCCTAGATACTATGTACACATGTGTATGTGTGTGCATGCACATGCAAAGAAACTGGAATGCCCTTCAGTGTTTTTCAGGAAGCATCTGATGCTGAGGGACATGCCAAGCCTAGTTCATTCAAGGGTTTGCTCTCTGTCCTGCCCTTTGACACAAATGGAACTGCACAAGTAGCTTCCCGGGCCAGGAGGAGCTGACGTGGAGGGCGAGCTGTGTAACATGTCAAATGCAGTGACTCCTAGGGTGAGAAGATTCTCCAAAATTCTCTTGGCCATTTCCCACACCCAGGTTGGCTGTTCTAAGCAGTCGACAGGCACACGTTTCTGCCATCTGAGGCTCTGATCTTACGTCTAGTCCAGGGGCTCCTGACTCAGGAGGTGAGCTTCTCCTCTGTCCCCTCTGACTTGTTTGTCCTGTTTGAATGTAATATTCTCCTGCACAAACAGAAGGCTGTGGTTCCTGTAGAAGCGGAATCTTTGAAACATTCCCCACTTCAGGCACAAATGCCCGAAGACACGGGTAGTGAGGAGCCTTTCTCAGGAAAATGGTGCCCACAGGGCTTATCTGAAAAGGCTACTCCTTTTGAAGGGCACGTCTGAGGGTGGCCTGGGGAGTGTCTAGATGTAAGAACAGAGTGTTTTCGAAAACTTACTATGGCATGCCTGTAGCCTCAGCTGCAGAGGAGGCTGGGACAGAAGGAACGCAAGTTGGAGCCCAGGTAGGAAAATCTAGTGAGTTAACAGGACCCTGTCTCAAAATCTAAAACCAAAGAGTGGGCTGGGGGTATAGTGGAGCGCAAAGGCCCTGGGTTCTATGCCCAGCACGGCAAAGTAAACAATAATAATCATAATAAAGACAAACGATAGAGGGGCTGTGGCTCCCCTTTCCTGATCTAAGCCATCAGGAAAATATTCCAGTAAGCCACCTAAAAAAAAAAGTTGCTTGAAAGCATTTGAGGCAATTTCAAATCTGTATTAGATACTTAAGAAAAATTCACACAGGTCACATATGCACCATCCCCATTACCCTTTATAAAACATATCACAGAGTTTTAATTCATTGGGAGTTTTAAGCACATCATGGACTTTTAGCTCCCTGTTGTCAAACCTATCACCTCAAGGACAAATTACACTGAGCTGCCATGGAAGCTACTGAATAAGCAGAGTGCTGGACAGAGGCTGAGTAGCTGTCAGAGCCTTGGTGGCCACAGGCCTGGGTGGATCCCTTTGGTACCAAGGGGCTACCCATCCTCTCAGCCAACTCGCCATTGCTGTCTTAGATGGAAGCAGGAGGGCTTCCTTCACGGTGTCCCTCAGGTCAAGCTTTGGGCAGCAAAAGGCAGCGTGGATTCAGGCTCTGGCGGCTCGAGCTGGAAACCACTTCCCAGCCCTTCTGGAGCCTCGGGGGAAACTGAAGAGATGCCCATACAAACTTGAAGTGCTCGTCTCTCCCTGGAAGGATGGGGGCGGCCTCGGAGGCAGGGCTGGCAGGGACCCCGGCCTTCAGCCAGCTCTGGGGTTCACTGCTCAGCTGCCTTGCTCTGCTGATCTCTGCCTCCTCCCCATAGGTTACGTGCTGAGTGGCAGCTCTGACAACTGGACCACAATGGGGTGGGGGTTGTGGTATGATGCGCGGAGATGGGTCTGGTGGTACCTCTCATCCCAGCCCCGTGGGAGGCTGAGGGGACGGAGGATCACAGGTTTGAGCCCAGCCCGGGCAACTTGGCACCTTAGTGAGACATGGTCTCAAGACAGCCACCCCACGCCATCAAAAAGGCAGAGGATATAGCTCAGTGCAAAGCCAAAAAAAAAAAAAAAAAAAAAAAAAAAAAAAAAAAAAAGGCATAATATCAGGCGCCTGTGGGAGTGCCAAAATGTTTTCTTTTAACCCAATGCAATTTTTATTTTTGTATGCACATGCTATTGCCATAATCAGAGCATACATTAACACATTTTTATCCTTACTGAGACATGTTCTGCCACTGGCAGGGGCCTAACTCCAATACCCCATTTTATACGCTGGCTACTGTGTGGCTGAGACAGATGTAAAAACGAATTGGGCTAACACTTTGGCTTTGCTTTTGGCATTGAGAAGAACTATCCCAGAGTGATGTTTCCTCGCTGATGACCTTTTCCTCGGCTGGTGCTGCAGGACTTTTACAGGGTTCTTTATTTTGTTTTTGTTGTGATACATTGTTTCAGGATTACACAGCAGTACATCAAGGCTCTTGCTTTGCACTTTTCCCATGTAATCTTCCATACGTGGGGAAATAATCTAAAACCTTTAGGGAATAATTAATGGAAACTGGGCACTAGGCTGAGAAATTATGACAAATGTCAAAGTAAAACTAAGCTTAAATTATTTACCACACGTATTTTTGGTCAAGGACACACATTTCTAATGCTGGTTCAAGTAAATGCCACCTGAAGTGAATTTATGGCAAGTTTTGGTGTAAAAGAGTGATTTTCCCCCTTGGTGCCTATATTATGACATATACTGATGCAGTAGTACATGCACAAGATTTATAGCTAAATTTACAAATGAAAGTACACAAGGAGGTATTCATGTTTAAACACACGTTTTTTTTTTTTTCTTTTTAGAAACTGGAAGGGAAGGAGTCAGGGAGTCACTGCCTAGACTGAGAAGTCTCAGGTGCCCCCACAGGACCCCCTTTGGGTTGGATCCTAGAGTGAACTTCTCGACTTTTCTAGAAGGACATCAGCATCTCTTTGGATGTTGCCACACTGCCATTTCCAGAGGCTGACCTCTGACCTGCTGATTGACAAGGAAGCTTGTCCCCTCTGGGGACAACCACAGCTCAGAGGTGAAGAGCCCAGTGCCCCAAGGGATGGCCTACATTCTTGTCCAGGGGTGTCCACCTTTTGGTTCTCCTGGGCTGCATTGAGCGA
>PVKB01002674.1:0-125000 GCA_004027205.1 Ctenodactylus gundi | reverse complement strand
CCAGCTTACAGCGCTGGACAGAATTCCTCTTTGGAACAGTCGTGCTGTACTGTTAGGAGGCAGAGCTCTGCCCCCGCCTGTCCCTATAAAGATGCATGCAGGGGAGAATTTGATCGTTTCCACGTTTTGTTTGGATTTTGGAATTTCAATCATCTGGAGCTCATCACGCACAGCTCCGTCTGCATCCCAGCCCAGGGCCACTGCGGATCTCCAGCGGCTATCACTGATTCCAGGCACGACTTCCATCAGTAAGAGGACTCTCACAGCGCGGCCCGTGTTTACCTGCGAATCACCTGCTTTGTTACGAAGCGATGTGAAGCGGTTCCCGCGTCAGAAGAACTGATTCGGTTGGTCTCTGCATGTCGTCTCTTTCATTCTTACACATCTGGAGAAAGAAGCTTTTTCCATGATAACACAAAGTCACCAAGATGGAACATGGTGGGGCCCTTGATGCTATGAAGAAGTATCTTATTTTATAAGACTTACAATGAGAAGCCTGCAGGTGGAGCCCACACCTATCGTTGTTCTGGGGTGTGGCGTGTCTTTACCAGGAGGTATGATCAAGTATGTGCACGTGTGCATGAGTGCTGATGTGCATGTGTGTGTGTGTATGTTTCCTTGCTCAGCTAGACATAACCTCCCAACCCTAGCGGAAGAAGGCAAGGAAAGAAAACTTATCAAAAGCTTCCAGAGCCTTATGCTACTCCTGCGAGCACTATATGATAGAAAAAGAGGGACAAATTGGGTGAAATATACAAGGAGTGATCAAAATATACAGTAAATGTTTAAATTTTTTAAAAAAATATGACACTAAACAAGAGATAGCCACGAAGTCCCCCTCTCCAGGTGCTCCCCACTGCCTTGAACACACACATTCCATCACTCCTGTCACGTTCTGGGGCATTTTTGGAAGTCTTCTTTCCTGTCTTTACGAGATGTGATCAAAAACACAGTGAACGCTGCTGCTGAGTCCCATCTATCAGAAATTAGGCTTATAAAAACATGGTGTCCTCCACCACTGAGTCACTGGGCCTGGAATTTTCTGGATCTTCCCCAAAGTCAAAATAACTGTGAAAAGTCAAGGTTTTGAATCAATTCAGGACACCAAGGCAGCCATGACCGCAGAACTAAAGACAGGGAGGAGGACGTGGGCTCCAGCACTGCTTCAGAAAGGGCAAGAACGATGGCAGAAGTATGTTTGAAGTGCGAGGGAGATTCGGAGCAATGGGTCTTTTACTATGATATATTAGTTTAAAAAATCACTGTGTTTTCCACACACATTGTGTTTTATCCAGCGGTATTCATGGAACTCACAAATCCATCACTTCCATTGGACAACTGACAAGGGACAATGTTCTCTCATGATCTTCTGAGGCACGGAGAGGGCCGTAACCGTGAACCAGAGCAGTCACCATGTGTCATCTCTCTTCCCTGGGCATGGGGGTTTTAGGGTCCATTTAGGTGCAGGTGAAGGAAAGAGTAAGGAGCTTAGTAATGATTGAACACCTCCTATGTGTTAAATCTAGCTCAGATGCTGTTACTTGCCCCCCTAAGAAGCACAGATGTTTCTGAGTTAAAGGTTTCTTCATGAAGACATTTTTTATCTCTAAGGAGACAATGATGCAGGGTAAGGAGAAACTTCCTGGGGGTCAGAAATGTTCAAACACGGAGTGAGGAACCTTGTGCGGTCCTGAGTTCTCCATCCACACAGTGGTGACCTGACCCAGTGGGTATAGTTCAAAGAGGACACTGTGAAGGTGGGAACACTAGGCCTGGTGCCAGGGCCCCTGGATTCTGCTCCCAGCCTGACATTTTCTACCCATGTGATCTTGGATAATAAACTTAACTTCTAGAAGTATCAGTTTCTTCATTTTCAAAATATATTTGATAATATCTATGTCTAAAAGTTAAGGATGAAATAAGGCAAGACACGTGAACATGATCAGTTCAGTGAGAGAAAAGAAGGTGCTTCCCCTAATGTCGACTGGATACAAGAGAATGTCACATCTTTTTCTACCACGAGATGTTTTGCTGGGCTACACGAACTCTTGACAATGTGGAGTAACTGAAGGACAGTTGAAATAAGTGACCCACGGACATTTGAATGTTATGGCAAAAGATGAGAGTCTGAATAACGGTAAATTCATGGTAGTAACAGAAACAAAACGTTTTGAGGAATCACTAATATTTCTAAAGAAATTATGAAGTGCTATAATAAATGCATGTGGTTTATGATTTACAGGGACATTACACAAAGCCACAGAAAGATAACATTTTAGGCTAGAGAGGATGAGAACTATAAACTTATTGGAAATTTATAACTTGATCTACTGTTTTAATTTGGTTTACAGGACCTAATTTATAAGTTTAACTCTATTTGTATGATTCCACTATCAAACATTTATTATGAAACTATAACAGTCAGTGGACTAAAGTAAACCTATTTAAAAGGGAATTTTTTAAGGTTATTTCATTAGTGAAGTTTTAGAATCATTTTACGTATAGCCTTATTAATTTCTGATTCTGAAAACTAAGACATGGCTAGCTATGAATGCATGGAAGTATTTAGGTTATGTTTGTCTTAGACATGAGAAAAGCCTGGACTCATTAATCTGAACTGCAGTTGGCATCTTTAATAAAGGGTCAGAGATGACGGAGAGATTATTAATCACTGGGGATAAGAGGAAAATTAAATGAGGTTTTTAGAATATAGCATCTGCTTTTTATTTCCTGGAATGTTGTAAGAGATTCAGGGAACCGGTATTATTTGCTAACGATCTCAACAATAACCTCAAGAGAATGCTTCAGCATCCAAGCTTGTTTAATTGTGAATGCGTCCATTGTTTTAATGGCGTTCCGGGCCAAATGATTCATGACAATTCTGTGACAGAGAGGGGAATTTAATCAAGGACGTGCTGCTCAAGGGTTGACTGTGGATACAATAACACATGCCGTGAAATGGTGCAGCTCTGAGGTCCCAGTCTTGCTACACGTTATGATTTCTGAGTGTTCACATTATGCCTCTTATGGCTACAGAGACATTATTATAAACAGGCAGGAGGGTCTAGCTCTTCTCTGCTGGTTCCGGCAACACTGCCCATGTGGACTGCAAACTTCTGGGCAGGATTCTCTGGTGGCTTCTGAATGACAACGTGTTACTCTTTGTAGGATTCTTGACAAGGAGACCCCCAATTCCAGGACCTCTGATACTGAAATGAATAACCTTAATCATTTTTTATCTTGTAACATCGACACTCATGATGATTAAACTTGATTATGTCAACTTGATTAGCCTCAGAGATAGCCAAGGAATTGGAACACACTTTTGGGTGTGTCCAGGTAATTCATGGAGGTATGACATTGGGTACTACATCTGGTTCCTCGTCCCTGCCTGGCTGCCATGAATCCAACAGCTTTGCTCTGCAGGCCCTTCTGCCATACTCTTCCTGTCTTGCAGCCACCAACCATGGACTGAATGCCCTGAAATCAAGAGCTGAACAACACTTCTCCTCCTTCAAGCTGTGGGTGCTGCACACTGTGTCCCAGGGGCAGCAGAGCTGACTAATACAATGCCTTTTCAAAGCACTTTCGCATGCATCAGCTCATTTGATCCTTACAGTCCATGAATAATGCATTCCACATAATTGATGCAATTTATAAAGAAACTGAATGCCAAGATCATCCACTTTTGTTTTCAAATAACGTTGAGACTGGAATTTAAATGATTCTTGATTCACTGTTTTATATAATAGTCGCTTTCCTCTCTAACCAGAATAAACACAAAAGTATTAATTTTTCTTTCTTAAAAACAAAATTAGTTTAGAATCGTGCTGACTGTGTTGCTGGTCCCAGGGAGAAGGTGGAAAAGGTAGATTAGGTAGAATAGCTTGGTGCCAGCGAGCATTTCTGGGAGAACAACATTCATGCAGGCTAGAATTTGAGATCCTTCTCGAATCTATACATGGCCCAGCTCCATGGGGGAGAAAGACAGGACATAAAATTGGTCCCGGGGGTGAATGAACAGTTGTCACTTGTACAAGTGAAAGGAAAAAAACGTGTTAGATAAGTCTGAACTTCAGGGTACTGAAACACAACAGAAAGATTTTTTAGAAGACCTTTAACAAAACAGAAGTGAAATCTATTGTTTACATATCAATTTGTAGATCCATCTCTGAATTGGTCTATTTTTACTTGAAAAATTGCTTAACATCTTATTAAATTAGTATATACTGGTTTTGCAGAGCAATGGCTTTCACATTGGCAGATTTGTATGTGCACATTACATACTTGGATCATTTTCACCCCCCAGCACTCCCTTTGCCCCACCCTCTCTCAAGTTTCACATTGGATTAGAGACCTCAATGTGTATATTTTGGTGATATCAAATTCCCTATTACCTGAGTTTATAATCTCTCCTTTTAATTCACCCTTTACTCCCTTCCCTTTGTGTAATAATGATCTCTGCTTACCTTCTTGTCTTTTTTTATTTTTATTTTTTTACTAATGTGTCTTCTATTCGGGAGGACATGTTACATTTGTCTGAGTCCAGCTTAATTTGCTCAACATGATCTACAAATTCATCCATTTTCCTGCAAATGACAAACTTTTTTCTTCATGAACCAATAATATTCCACTGTGCATTTATTTCACATTTTCTCTACTCATTCATCTGGTGATGGCTAGGCTAGTTCCATACCTTGGATACCATTGCCAGTTGTGTGGCCATGAACATGGGTATGCATATATCTCTGTAGCATGTTGATGTAATTCCTTTGAATCTATACCAAGGAATGTTATGGTTAGATCACATAGTAGCTGTGTTTTTAATTTTTCTGAGGAACTTTCTTATTTATTTCCACAGTGGCTATAATCACTGATGCCGACAGTATAAAAGATTCCACTATTCTCCTGCATCCTTTCCTGAATTCATTGCTTTTGGTATTCCTGATGATAACCCAGGTTGATGGTGCAGGCCTGTAATTCCAGCACTCTGGGAGGCTGAGGCAGGAGAATTTCAAGTTTAAGCTCACCTGGGCAACTTAGTTACTTAGTGAGAGCATTTCCCTAAATCAAAACTAAAAGATGGGCTGGGGATATTGCACAATGTGAAGACCCTGGGCTCAATCCCGAGTCCAAAAAAAAAATTTACACATTTTTCTGATGACAGCTATTCTGATCGGAGGTGAGATGGTATTCTAGTAGCTTTCTCACTTCTGGGACATAAAACCCAAAATATACAACTTAAGTGAGGAAAGGTTTATTTTAGCTCACAGTTTCAGGAAGTCTCCTCATTCACGAGTGGAGGGCAATGGAGGAAGCTCCTGGCAGTGGGCCTGTCCTGAGAGTGGCTGCTCACTGCACGGCCAGATGGAAAGCCAGGCACGAGAGGAGAGCATCAGAGCGAATGCATACACTTCCAGGTCTGTCCCAGTGATCTGCCTCTCTTGATGAGGCGCCATTGATTGCTGGCAGAGGAAATCTATGGATCGATCCCATGACTGTAGACCTTCCTCCCACTAGGCTTCCAGGCCACATTTCAAATTCAAACCATGACAGATGGAATCTCAATGTAGTTGCAATTCAATTTTCATTTCCCTTGTGGCTAAAGATGTTGAGTTCTTCTTTTCATATACTTATTGGTATTTGTACTTCTGAGCATACTCTGCTCATTTGCACATTCACTGTATTTGCTTTGTCTTCGTGGTAGATTGTTCCCTTTACCGACATATAGTGACCTCATCTTACCTAATTTTATTCTGAAGTGTGCCTTGTCAGATATGAACGTAGCTACCCCAGCCTGCTTTGAATTCTGTTACCAGAGAATAACTTTTTTCATCCTTTAATTTTCAGTCTGTGTATGTCTTTGCTAGTGAGGTGTTTCCTTGCAAGTGGCATAGAATTAAATCTTGTTTTAAAATCCAGCCTGCCACTCTCTGATTTTTAATTGAGGAATTAGGACCATTCACATTTAGAGTTATTATGCAAAGTATATTCTCATTCATATTATCTTGTTGTTCTTGTACTATTTGATTTTTTTCTTCTTCTTCAATTTTGAGGGATAGCTTTCCTAGACGTATTAATATGGCTTGGCAGTTATTTTCTTTCAGGGACGGAATCGATTATCTCATGCTCTCCTGGCCTTTATGGTTTCTCCAAACTCCAGAGAAATTTGAAGCTATTTTGATAGGTTTGCTTCAGCAAGTGACTTGGCATTTCTACCTTATAGCTTTGAATATTCTTTCTTTGTTTTCTTGATATAACTGTAATGGGATGTGGGGTGGTTGTTTTCTGGTCATGCATATTTGGGGTTCTAAATGTATATATCAGGATGTCTGTATCTTTCCCAAAATTTGAGAAGCTTTCTGCTATTTCATTAAAATAGATTTTTATTTGATTAATATTAACTATTGAAACTTCTTTTAAAATTAGAAATACTTGAAGAAAGGGTGTCCAATAGGTTCATGCAAAATTCTCTGGAAGTTGGGGAGGAGAGGCATGCATGCTTTGAAAAATATTCCCTATCATTATCATATTAAAACTAAAGAGGAAAAATATTAATGGTTCACAAAGTATTGATGGCTACTGGAACACATGAAGAATGATGAGTTAAACTGGCCCAAATCCTGAAATATTTTGTCCACTATTAATTTTCCCATATAACTCTGTTTTATAATGTTAAAAGCAAATAGCATTTTTATACACATGAATTCTATTATTTCAGGGAAAAGTTTTTACAACAATTGAAATGTTTTAAAAGTTTTGCTTTAAGTTTTGATGATAAAATTTTTAAACAGTTTCTTTTTGTTATGCTTGTGGTTCATAGAAATTCTTCAGTCTTTAGACTTAAGATTGTTTCAGACAAATGTTTTTCAGAGGGTATTTTCCCTTAAGTAAATTCTGCTCTCAGAGTGCATTCAGCCCAACACTGGCAGTCATGCTAGCCTAGGGAAGGATCTTGGGAGCTGCCCGTATGTTAGAATTTACCAAGCCAGTAGTCATGTTCAGACTCACAGCATTCTATCTCACCTTCCTTTCCGGTAGCACTTAGACTTGTCGTCACTTCACGCCAAGCCTTGTCTCATTCATCTTGGCTCTTCTCATGGGCAGCCCACAGCTTCCCACATCACAGGGCTGCAGTATTTCTTTATTCCACCCAACTTGAGCCCAGTGTGTATAAAGAAGTGAAGTTATTATTAATGATCAAGCCACCTAGTCCAACTTAATTCATACAGTTGCATTAGTCACTTTTATGTATCTGGAGAAAAGTAACTGATACCCACTACTTAAAGGAGGAGACAGGATTATTTGGCTCACTGTTTTCAGAGGATTCAGTCCATGGTCTAAAGCAGAAACAGCATGGTGGTGGGGAGTGGCAGAGCAAAGCTGTGTAACTCATGGCAGCCAGGAAGCAGATGGAGTCATGGACAAGAATATAGCCTTCCATGTCATACCCTTAGTGATCCACCTCCAATCAGGTTCCACCTTATAACAGTACTTTCAGCCACAGACTCACCAATGTGTTAACGTATCAACAAGCATAGTACCCCCATGATTCAATCTCTTTCCAAAAAACCTCAACTCTGAGTGCACAAGACTTTTGGGGGACATTTTACATATACCATAACAATAGCTGTTATTAATAATAATTCAGAATCTTAATTAAGAATCTTTGCTTATGGGTCATGGATACTTTACAAGCCACCTTATATTTAATAAACTCATTCCTGGAAGAGTAAGCTAGAGAATATTGTTAGGCCAAGATAAACATTTTAATATGTCCTGTGCCCCATCCTCACCCTCTTGAGTTTATGAAGATACTACATTAAAATGCCAAGCAAAGGAGGCTCAGAGACCACAACTGAATCTATTAATTTTCATTTTTTAAGGGTTTGGTTTAACAAGCAACAATGTAAAATGATATTACCTTAATAAATCGCTACAACAAATCATAGAGGTAAAATGAGTGAATGAATTCAAAGTCTGTTTGATCTTAAAAAAAAGGGTTACCATATTGTAAGCACTTGAGAGGTCAGTTCAGAAACCTTTGGACTTGATCATGTAAGAGAGCAACTTCCCTCTAGTCAGGGGATGCCTAGAAGGAGGCTTACTGTCAAGGCCAGGACTGCCTGTTGGGTATAATGAACACAAAAACCAAGAGAATAGCAGAGAAACTGTACATTAGAGGTGGGTCTTCATGGCCCATAGACCCCAGACATTGATGTATGTGGACAGTGGTAAATGTACCTGCTTACTGGGAACCCCAGATATAAGCATTTTAAAGGTGAAACACTCAGGGAAGTTTATTATATTGGTTCCTTTTAGGCTCATAAAAAGAAAAAAAACATGTATGGAGTCTTGGTTGAAATCACAGAGTTAATATATGAGAAAAGATTTCAGTGTTATTTTTGTAAGCTTCACAGCATTTAAAGTTCTGATCATTGCCAAAGAATGGGAAATCAACAATCAACCCACATAAAAAGCACATACAGGAATAAAGTCAGTTGTATCCAAGACCTGGTGGGGATTAGAAAACAGCACAGACTAGAAAAATAATGCTATTTATCCTACTATCAAAGCAAAATCCAAATGCTCTGTCTTCTATTACAGTTAGGAAGTTTTACAAAAAAGATTTGCTTGTACCTACTGCAGTTTTAAATCCTTTCTTCTGGGAAAATTAATTAACTAAGTTTTCTTGAATTAGGAACCCCAAAGAGAGACCGTGGGTAAGGCAGAGTGTTATTTCATCACCATAACATTCCATAATTAAGTTACTTCAACTTATCAGCTATCTCTGTAGCTTTAACTTTTTGAAATCAAGTCAAAAATATTTTGTTCTATTTGTATTTGTTGACTTTTATATATATGATTTCCCCTCTTCTTTTTATTTTAAGCTTTTAAGCAGATTATCTTTATGTGCTACTATGATACTTTTAAGTTGCATCCTAAGGTCTGAAGATTTAAAAAACACATTGAGAAGGGATGTTTTTCCTCTTGAATAACATTCTACGAGGGAAAGGAAAAAATAAACCTCTATGCTTGTCTTTGGGCCTCTGTCCAAATCTATGAAACCTCCTGTTCCATTGGAAATAAAAAAGAAACCCATGAAACTCTCTTCACTGGTGTGAAACTGTTCTGCTGGCTGGGATTATTAAGACCAAGTAGGCTGACCTGAGGAAAAAAAATAGCCATGGTGCCAAAAGCTTAACTGAATTCATGCAGGGATGAGATTCTAAGATGGATAACTCTGATATTTCTCTTATTTATTTTGTATTAATTAATTTTCTTAAAAGGATTTGGTAGTTGCTAACTGGGTTCACTGTGGATTTCCTGTGGTCTCTTTTTCACATTTCGAGTTGTGGAGGAGCAGAATTTCTTCTGTCTTAAAGTTGCTATTGGCAAGTCTACCTGTCTTCATCTGACATGGACCATTCTTCTAGGAGACAAGATGGAAAATCTTTGCTCCCTTAGAGGTCTAACTTGGACTTGAAGCTAACGTTTCCATTCGTCAATAAGAGAGAGACAAAGGAGTTGCTATGGCGATCCAATGTGGCTCTTGGCAGGAACAAATACTTTGCACCAGGAATTGTATTACTGGTTGGGATTCATGGGTCATATCGGGTGTTGTTTCCTGTTACACCCTTTAGTATCCTTCTGTATCCCTCTGCTATAGTTTGAAACTGGAGTGTTCACCAAAAGCCTCATGTATTTGGGTGTAGAACCTTGTGTTGTTGGAAGGTGAGGCCTAGCTGGAAGGGATGGATACGTGGAGCTTGATGTGGAAGGATTGTGTCCACTTGTTGAGGCTGGGGTTGCAGAGGTTTCAAGTGTGTGTTACTGACTTGTGGGACAGGAGGTGAGGGAGGGGCACCCACTGGGTGTGGGCAGCCCAATTGGCAACTGAACTAAATAAAGGGAGGATGAAGAAACTGTTACAGCCTCTTCCTGGGAGAACTCTAGTCTATGCTTCAGTACCCAGACATGACTCACGCCCTAGTTCTCTTGGAATTGGGCCTGCCAGGCAGTGAAGAACTCTTTTCCATGTCTGCCATGTGCTTCTGCTATTGTCAGCCACCCATGAATGGACTGCGTGAGACCTCCTGAAACAGTGAGCTAAAATAAATCTCTCCTCGCTTAAATTGTTATTGTAATTTAGATCTGGAATGTCTCCCAAAAGTCTCATGTATTTGGATGTTATGGATTGTCTATGGAAATGTGCTGTTGGGAGATTGAGGCCTGATGAATTATGGGCATGTGGTGGATTATAGGTGTGTGCTGGAAGACAAGTGTATGGCCTGTGGACTGGATTACAGGTGTGTGGTGGGGGCTTAAACATGGAAAGGGTGGAACACTGAGGCTGGACCCAGAAGGGGTGGATCACTGGGCCATACTTTGAAAGTTATGTGATACATCCTTCCTGGATTCTGGGACTGGGCTTGAATTGGCTTCCTGTTTGCAATGTTGTGAGGAGCTGCCTCCACCTCCATCACGTGTTTCCATGGCCGTTAGCCACCCATGGATTGACTATGATTGCGACCCTCTGAAACTGTGACCTAAAATAAACTTTTCCTCCCCTAATTTGTACATGTTGGATATTGAGTCACAGCAATGAAAAAGTGACTAAGACAGTTGTGGATGTTGGGTACTGTGTCCCAGCAATGAGTAAGTAGCTAAGACTCCCTCAGTCTACCACAACTTCACCTTTGGAGACTTCATTTTACCTTGATAATATTATTATCGTGACCAAAACTAAGCTGAGATAAGATTTCACAACACTGGCATCGTTCCTGAAATACCACAGTGACAACTCAGTACTCCAGGGATCACTGAAAAGACCAGTTGAAACTTTCTGAGAAGGACCAAAGGATGGCATTACTTAAAGTCAAAACAAAACCACAAACAAGGAAGGAAGCACCGAGAATGAAAAGCACCACTTGCTACTGGACTGCTGCTGTGCACATGTTCTCTGGGTACTTGCTCACAGTATTCTATGGGATCCCCACAGTGTTGCTAAGAGGTGGGTACTGTGGGTTTTTGAAGGTGAGGTTCAGAGACAATTAACATTTCCTCAAGTTTATACAACAGGTAAAGGAAGAAGTTGGATTTGAAACCACATTGGCTTACATCATCAATTTTCTATTAGAAATTTGAAGCAGGTATATTAGGAATTCAGATCAGATCAATGAAACCTTTGTCAGTGTCATGAAGCCCTGAAGGAGAGAAAGAGATTTGGCTGGACTCCGGTGTGGATGGTGTGTACACGCATGGCTACAAATGACAGTAGCACTGCAACAGCTGAACCATCGCCCATTGCTCAGTTTCTCAGCAATCCCCCTCACACCTTGACTCATTACATTTTGGCTCTTACCTGAGCAACAAAATCATGGATGCTTGAGAAGAATACAGAACTCCCTGAAGTCAGAAAACAGATTCAGGGTGTTCAAAAAAAAATTTTTTTTTTTTTTTTTTTAAAACTGCAGTCCTGGTTTGGCAAATGAACATGAACATTTTCACGGAGGAAAAAAATATTGGTAGACAAGTGAATTAAAGGACATTTCTGTGCTTGTTGATAAGTTCTTGCTAAACTTGGCTGAGTGAGGAGATTATAACAGAGAACCGTTTTCAGCAGCCTGAGTGACACAGAATTCACACGCATTGCTATCAGACTCTCCAGGCTGGCCTAATTTTTGGACAGATAAAGGACTGGAACATTCTGAGAATTTCAGTGTGGCCAGCATCACCTACACATTCAAGACTTCCAAGCACATTAAGTGTTTGTCTTGGCAGAGCCCACGTGGTGAAACTTAATCCCCAAAGCGACAGTGTTGAGGGGCCTCAGAGGTGAGCAGATCTTGAGGGCTCTGCCCCTATGAATGGACCAGTGCTGTATGGTGGAGTGGGTTAGGTGTCTCCAGAGAGGAGACCTGATAAGGTGGGGGCGGCCTCCTTGCCTGCTCTGCCCTCTCATGATCTCTTGCCCTTCTACCTTTCATGAAGAAATAGGCTTAGAAAAAAATTATCTTTGGTAGTACTCCTTTGGTCCCCAGTGGAGGTCCCCAATGAATCTGGGGATGACAGATTCACAGCTAAGCACTCCTGATAGGCAGGGTGATCTCTGCTTTTGGAACCACCCAAACTCTCAGCCAATGGGCTGCTGAGGAATTCCACCAAGGAGTGAATTTGTCTTCCTGTGTGAAATGACCACTGGTTGGTGAGCATTCTGAGAAGGGGGTAGACTGCAGAGCTTCCTATTGACAAAATGATGGGCCCTGTGATCTAGTTATAGGATCTCTGGGATGCCTGTGCACCACCTTTAAAACATGAAAAACTTCTCAGTCAGCATTCGTATTCAAGATGCACATTGCCCTGGGAGAGCTAACACCTAATGAGTGATCAAACCTTTACAGGTCTATTTGAAAGAGGGCTCTGGGAGTAGTATTTTATAAGAGGTTAGACAGAAGCTCCTTTTTTTTTTTTTTGGGTGCTGGCGGAGGATAGAGTCTATGTGCGTCATGTACAAGGCAAAAGAGAATCATTTGGAGGGTGCTGCTGGAATCCAGCCCTGTTTTCCCAAGTGCAGTGAAGCTTCAGCTCATGTGACTTACACGTTCAACCACACAGTCAAGCATAAGAGAGAGATGGGGAAGGTAGGAATGGAATGTGGAGAGGTAGAGGCAGAGAGAGGGATAGATGGAGAGAGAGAGAGTTGATGGGAGGAGAAGAAGAATGAAGAAAGAGGAGAAGGATGAGAAAGACAGCAGGAATGAGAAAGCAGAGGAGGGACGGAGGCAGAGGACTTACACAGTGTGTGCTATTCACCCACCATTCACCCGGAAGGGCCAAGGCCAGGCAGGAGGGAGGCCTTGCTGATCTGTCCCTGTGTGTCACGTGGGGTCCTAAGCCTGTCCTATTGTGACCTTCTCACATGGATGAGTGAGACACAGTGTCTGCGGGGTTTATTTTCCCACAACAATATCCCAGTCAGGCCCATCTGAAAGGTGATCATTACAGATGCTTGTGGGAACCTGGGCTGTGTTTAAATCCATTGCTAGAGAGATTTTCCAGGGTAACTTAATTATATTCAATTTTTACCTGACACACTACTCCACGCAAATAGTGTGACTAGAGAGTACATGATTTCTAGGTAATGGCTGGATGTAGTCTTGCCAGAGACAGTTAATTCTTCAAGGCCTGGAGTAAGGATTCTGCTTCCTGCCATTTTTCCCCCCCAAGGAGAAAAAGTAATGAAGTTAGAAGTAATATATCACTATGTAAAGAATAGAAAATATAGGTAAGAAAAGAGGCTTAAAAATACCAGTATTTCCATACATTTGCAAAAGCACAGCCTCCGCTAACGTTTTGGTGTATATGCTGAGTTTGCTTTCTTCACCTTGGTGTGCATATGTGTGCATGTGTGCCCACATATGAGTGCATGTGTATTTTCAATTTTGATTTTATGTAGACATGTGATAAGCTCAGGACCTGCTTCATTCACTTTGCAAAATACTGTGAACTTTTTCCCACCCATGCACATAGACCTACGTGATCAAAAATGACCAGAGAAGGACCTTCAGGAAGCTCACTCTTCAGCTCGTGGCCGCTCATTCTATTTGGCTACAGCACACACACAGGGGCACAGGAATCACTGTGAGGCACCAGACACCTGGTGGGGAGTCCCGGAGCATCAGGGTGCAAATCCCGAAGGACAATCCCATTGCTCGTGCCCAAGGAGCTTGCTCCCTGCAGATGAGCTCCTTGGGGGCCACGGGACCCCTTGGGTCCCACACTACTCTCATTTCTCCATATTTGTCTTCACTTGGATGCTCATTAATACTTTACTATACTTTGCAGTTTGTAATTTCATTTTCTTTGTTAAAGCCACTAATGGAATCAAATGGAAATTCATCCTATTAAAGAGATATACAGATGTTATTTGCATAAACCCTTTGGAAGAATGTCAAAAGGCACACATGGGCTTCCTTTTACTTTGAGATGTTGGCTAAACTGAAAGGCACACACCCCTACATCGTCTTCGTGAATGTTGCCTATTAACCTCCAGAGGCTGCGTGTGAGCTGCTGTGTTTACCCCAACTCTCCAAAAATAAGGGGATCCTGATTTCCCCGAATCGTTACTTACATAGTGGAATGTCTCAGGCATTAGTGCTTCCTTGATCGCCTTCGGGCAGTACTTTGGCAAGGGAACGGCTGCACTAAATTAGCATCAAGCACAATGAATGGTAATTGCGGGACTGTCATTTCTACAAGTGCAAAATTAATGTGTTCTGCAAGCCCATTCCATTGTAAGCCACAGGAAAACCACGGAACCGTGCTGCTCCGAGCAGAAAAACGCACGGTAACAGCACTGTTAATGAGCGGTGGTATTATACGGCAACGGTGTTCCTTTCCACCTCTGGTGTTGTCTCATCTTCATTCCCCAAACCCTGCCTGATCTAATTTGTATGCTCACGTTCCAGCCCCGCCAGACGGTGGCCTGGACGTAGGGTGGATGTTGTGGAACAGTTTCTCCTTCTGTGTGTGTGTGGCATCTTGTGAGAATAATGTCAGCGTAAACAACGCTCTGTGTATTCAAGAGAGAATGAATAGGCTACTTATGGAAAACTTCTTATTAAGAGGTGAACCAACTGTTTACAGAAAACTTTACCCAAATGCTATACATTCATTTGGTGAGGGAAGAGTGATTCACACACACTTGTATTGCAGCTTAGGAAAGGCGCCAGCAGCTCATCTCGTCACCTCTCCTGTCTCCATATGGGAAATTAAGCCTCTGACCAGTGGGAGAATTTGTTCCAGTCATAGGGGATCAATGGAGTATGTCTCAAATAAAAACAGAGGTGTGCCCTGGGCTCTCGTGTTCTGCCTGTGGGAACTGCCTGAGGAACTAAGCACTCAGGACTAGAATAATCCAGCAGTAGCAGATGCTATAAGCTGACAAGTTGGGTGTGCTGTTTCAGCATCCCTAGGGTTTAGCTTAGGATGAAACCACTTAGAAAGGCACCCCGAGCAAGAGGTGGGGACAATGACAATGGCTGACCACAGGTGCTTTCTTGTGAATTAATAGCTTGGGTCCAATCTTAGCAACTGGAGGCATGATGGAGTTGGAAGACTCTTGGGCTGCGCAGGCTAATTCACTTTTTTGGGCTTATAGCCATCCAATCGATAGGTTGGAGATGCTGAGATGGGATCGTCTGGCCCGAGACCCCTAGTAGAGCCCCTTACCTTGTCACTCACTGTTAGGATGTGACAAGGCAATTTGCTTTGAACTATTTCAGCCGGAGCTGGGATCTAGAAATAATTCTGCACCACACTCAAAGCTTCTGTCACCTTATCAAACAACAGAGAATAGGAAGGATTGGGAGAACTTCTAAAATACAGGAGACGAGCAATTCTGATCACTTTACCTTTAGAATAAAATATACTTGTAGCTGGCTAAAAAACTAAATCATTAAATAAACACGCTGGGCTTCAAGGGTGTCTTCACACAGGTCTGGAAATGATTTCTGCCTTACCTTTGTTGCAAAACGTCCCGTCGTAGGCTGTATTAGAGCAATCGCAGGAGTAGCCGTGGTACTTTTCTATGCATTTGCCTCCATTTTCGCAGTTGGCTCCATAGCTGGTGCAGTGGCCCGAGCATCCGGATTTGAAGCCGGATGTGACCTTTGCCCTTTCCTCCAGGTCAAGTGTCACGCCATTCATCCTCAGGGAGCGGATGCAGCCTAGGAAGCCCTGCTGGCCTCCAGCACCACCTGGAGGAGACAGAAGGCATACGGAGTTCAGGCGGGAATAATGTCTGGTTGCTCTTGTTTTCATTTTTAGGTTTTGAATGATTGCGGCAGGAGACGAGACTGCTAAGTGTGTCTAGTATTGTCACTTTCAAGTTGGACCTGTCCAAACAGAAAAGCTTTCTCTCCTCAGGCTGTAGTGCCTAATTAAAAAAGGCTGTCTTCTGAGAAGAAATAAATTTGCCACAGAAGTGAAATGTTTGGAGATACGCAAAAATCACATAATCTGGTTTTCTATAGAAGAGTTTTATAGAAGTCTTCAGTTTCTTCTTCGGTCTTTAATCTCACAACATTCTGTTCTATAGCATTATCTATTGGAAGGAACAGAAAAAGGCAGAAAGACCTGAATATATTAGCATAGTTAACAAGTCAATTAGTCAGAAGGCACAAATCCATTTGAAATGTTTTTAGTTCTTGTCTGGTGAAATGCTTTGCTTTGAAGATCACACTAGAGGGGCGCCAGAACTTCCTGTCTGGGTTGGCTGGAAGTTGGAAATGATCATTTCACACAAAAGTCAGCTACATCATATCTATTATCAGGTCAGATTATATTTCATTGCTTTTATTTAAATGTCATTGCAGGAGGCATACCACAACTAGCATGTCCATTATGATTTTTTATAATAAATTTTAGAGTTACAGTGAGGTTCACGAACATTAAAATATTAAAATTACCCCAGCAAAACTCATAGAAGCAATCAGTGAAGCATTACATCACAAGTGGATTTAATTGGGTCTGTGATATCCTTAGCTATGCCTTTTTTTTAAAAAGCAATTGATAGAAAAGAAGAAACTCGGATTTATATATGAGACTGTACCTTCAATTACCTTTCTTGGGAATGAATCCAAAATGAGAAGGAAATTATTGGAAGACGTACATGATGAAGATTTGGAAAAAAAAGCCACTGTTGATAAAACCTGCTACGCTTTTATTGATAACTATGTACTAGGTAGCCTCCGAAGCACCTGAGATATGTTATTCACTAGATCTTCATGGCAACCTGCCAAGGCAGATACTAACATCATTATTTCCATTGTATGGAGAAGGAAGCTGAGGTTTAGCAAAGCTAAGAAGTTTCAAAGACTTCTAGCTCTTAAGCAGCCAAGTTGTGACAGATCTGTTTCATTCCTGGGTCTAGAATCTTCCTTTTCTAGATGACCACATGACATAAGGAAGAACTTTGGGGGCTGAGGCCCACATAGATGTGCACATTTCTAAGGTACAGATTTAGCTGCCTATAAAAATAGTGCAGTCAATTGGGTTAGGAGGGTTTGAGCAAGACTGTTAGACTGGGGATTCGTTCCAATCGCTTAGTCAAAAGCGTATGACCCATTAGGCACCTCAGACAGGCAAGGTGGACCAAAGCCTTGTGTCAGGGATGAATTAACAACTGCTTACACCTTGCAAATCCTCATCAATGAAATGGAAAATGAATCGTTCCAATGTCTTTTTAAACCTCAGCTTTGCATTGGATAGAACATTGACTTGAATAAGGATTCTCCAGGAAGCACTGTATTTCTATAAAATATTTGATTAGAGGATTAGTTGAAGACAGCTCAGTGATGGTTTTGATCGAAGTTGTGAGATGGAAGATGGCAAGAGAAGCTACTGAGAACAACCACTTTGAAGGGTTTCCCATTCTACCATCTGCTCCTCAACCCAGCTTCACACCTCTGTGCTGAAGAGAATTAGGGCCTTTGCCTGATTTGGAAGAATTTCAACCCATTAGTCACTCTTTGTGTGTTAGAATTTCATTTCGGCTTCTATCGTTTTAGCCTCTACGGCTTTTGTTCTTGCAATAAGGGTTTTTCAAAGGCCTTCTTATTACATAAACACGCAGCTATTTGAATTTTCATCACTCATCAATGAAGACAATTATAGCCTAGCAAAATAGGCTGAAATTTCTAAATCACTGATTTGAGATATCCCCTTCTCCTTTTGCCTGATTATAAATGTGATAGTTTTTCATTGTGGGGCACATGGATAAGCAAAATACAGACACGCACTGTGGTGCTGCCCAGATAGAATGAATTTAACTTTTAGTGAACAACCTTTTTTACTTTTTATCTACGAATACACATATATGTAAAAAAATAAAAGAAGAAACAGGATCGAACACACGTTGTTCTCAAATTAGATTTTACACTTGATGAGTCATGGCACATTTACCTAGCAATCTCGGCACAACCAGGACATCTGTGTAGTAGTGTCTTTACGTTGTTCCCTTTAGTGAAGGTGCTGTCACTTGTTTTGTTGTTCCTTTACCAATGGACTTTTAAGCTTTACCCAATTTCCATTTTGCACGGTGTTATAAGAACCTTGCAAAAAATCTCAACACACTTGTCCATTTTCCTTAGAATTGGCCCCTTAGAATCGATTAATCACAGTTTTTAGTGGAATTGCTAAATACAAAGATACATTTTATGGGCATCTGAAACATATTTTTCTCTCAGAAGAACTTACCAATGTATATTTTACCAATGGGGTGTGAAATGACCACCTTCTCTGACACAAAGCTGCTCCTCAGAATTATCTTTTTGCATTTGTGTTAACCCAAGGAGATGGGGAAAAAGAATTCACTATTTCACTATACGTTGCTTTGACTACTAAGAATGGAAGCATTTTTATGTTTCCTAGTCATGTTTCTTAATATTTCTTTTTTTGGGGTGGGTAATAGGGAGAAGATATATTTCATATTTATTGATAACAGAATTTTGAGCTTTATTCTTCATTATGAATTTAAACCCTTCTGTCCGTCCACTTTGTATCTTTGAACTTACATTTCTTTTTCTCAACAGATGATTTGGATGGTTATGAGGTCACATCCACCTATCTTGTTTATGTGATTTCTGTCTTTGGTATTGACTTAGAAAGTCCTTCTCTAATCTCAACTAATATAATTTTATTCAACTATATCCTAGTATTTTAAGGTTTTACTTCTCCCATTTCATCTAGACTAAGTTTTTAATTTGGGAATAATTTGCATTTATTGGATCCTCAGCAACAACAAGGGTTTGAACGGATTAAAAAAAAACCTCTTTTTAAGCAACTGCTAGCATGACGAAGAATGGAGATTTAACACAAATCAGAAGCAGAGAAAACTAATGCAGCTTAGGTCACATTTTTCCTATATTACTAAGGCAACAGGTTAGATATTTGTATGTGTACCTGGTTACTTATGGATAGAGGGCTCATTCCAGAATGAAGCGTAGAATTTTCTTGCTTTCTGTTTTGGGTCGTGGGTCTGAGTTTCCACATCTATCTCTCTGCCGCATTTTGTGTCTGTGTATCTTTCCCAGTCAGGCCTGGTGATGGCTTCTATTTAGTAATTTAAAAAATTAAATCAGCTACTCCTCTCAGGGTCAGCTTTTTTATCCATAAAAGAGGGAACTGAACGAGGTGGCATCTCTGGTTCCTCGTAGTCTACATTACTCCTGGCCAGGACCAACAATGCTGCTTTTTGTTGGTTTATTATTTTACTGATTTTTTTAATATACATGAATCACAGATTCAATAACACATTAGAAACATAGGGTTTGGGGCATCCATGACCACCTCCACCACTGTTGGCCTTTTCCTTCCGTCTTTCCCTCGCCCTATGCCTCTTCCCAACCCTCAGTGACTCCTCCCTTTCCTAGCTGTCCACCGCCCCTCCACCTACCCTTTCTCTCAAGTGTTTACATATTTCCTCTACATTTCAGGAACATTAACTCTCAGTTTCTCATTTTCCTTTTTTGTATTTTTGAATTTTCTTCTTCTCTTATATGCCATAACATATGACTTTAATGTAATTTATATTTGTTCCACTCATTAAATTAAAAAAAAGTTTTACTCCCTCTTCCTAATTCATAAAGCTGGTCAGTGGATTGCCATTTTTCTCTGTATGAAGGAAAACGAAATAAATTAAGTTCTTTTTTCACCAAAGTGGCCCTTTGATTTATTTAAATGGCTCAATGAGCTGAAAAGTACTTTTCCTGATATAGTTGATATGAAAAAATCTTTTACCCTGAAAATGGTTGTTATATATTATGCAAAAGATGTTAATGCACTAGAATCCGGGAAAATTATTTGACTTCAACTTATTGCTTTGTACAACTCTTTCTTGGTGACAGATGTCATAAGTTTAAATTATAGGTGTTCAAGCAGAAATGCTATTTAACCTTTGTTAATTGGAAAATCAACACATTGTCGACAGAGATAGTCCCCTACCATGCAGGGGCTTCATGCACATTAGTCAGACCTGTGGTAATTAGCCAAGGTGAGATGTGGGCTTGATTTGTATATCACTTTTCATGTGAAATGCTGCGCAAATATTGAAATTAAAGATTAATTATGAAAATACCGCATCCACCCATCATGAATAATATGACCATCAAATGCACAGAAGATTGGGGCAAAATAATCAAGTGTTGCATTAAACAAAAAGGGTGGAAATGCACTGTCCTCAAACTCAGAGCTAAGTGGTTATTTTAGGAGGTTAATTTAGTCCTGGGGCATCAAGGCCCTGTGCAACTGGCCATTCACTTATCATACAAAGAAATCACATTCAAGCATGTTGTGGTGATTTTTTTCTCATATTTTTTGCATACAATGAAATTGTGCCCTGGTAGAGCTTATAATTTTGCAGAGAGAGAGATAGAGATAGAGAGAGAGAGAGAGAGAGAGAGAGAGAGAGAGAGAGAGAAGGAGAGAGATTTAATAGTAAACCCAGTAGTAAATCAGACATGTCATGTGTTGAGGACATTAAAGTCACGCAGGAATAAGTGGAACCTGATGTTGGAAGGGATGCGGTGGCTTTAACAGAGGAGGTAGGCTGCTCCCAGTAAGAGGGACAGAAAAAAAATGAAGAAGTGGGACTACGGGAAGAGGGCTGTGGGACAGAGAGTCAAGGGGCACTGCCGGCAGGTTGGAGGGGCTGATGGGCAGGAGGAGAAGGTAGTATGGGAACTGCTGCAGAGGGCTTTGAAGAGCCAAGCCACGGGGCAGGTCACAGCTTCGTAAGGGCTGGGACAGACGTCTCTAAAGTGATGAGCAAGGACATGCTCTTGCTTATTGGTTAATACCAGCGAGATCACAAAGAGCCACACCGTGATGCAGGCGAAGTCTGACATGGGAGTCAGCAAGCAGGGCTGAGGGAAGCAACACTGTGTCACACAGATCTCATCTGGATACTGGCTTTGTGCAACTCGCTGCCTGAGTGACCTTCTCCAATTCTCCTGGGTCTCAGTTTCCTCATGGGTGGCATCAGTACAACAGTCTGCGGCGTGCTGGGCCACATTAATAACCAGCGATAATGTACCACTGCACCAAAGCTCAGTCAATGGTACATGTTAAGACTGTGACTGTTTTTGGATAGAAGAATTCTACAGAAGCACAGAACTGATATAATTGCATATGGTTAAGAAGACAAATGTTCATAAATCTAATGCCAGAGGTACCATGAGTGTCAGGGGCTGAACTGTGTCCTCATACTTCCTAATACGTTGGTGGTCACCTAATCCTCAACAGTATTTGGACTGTTCAAGGTCTTCACAGTTATGAAGCAAATTGTGAGGACACAACTCTACACCCATATAATTTGTGTCTTCACAATCCCAGGCATTCACTTGCACAGAGAAAAGACCATGAGTAGGCACAGCAAGAAGTCTGGTCTGAAACCCAAAGAGAGAGGCCTTGGGGGAAGACTACCCAATGGATAACTTGACCTGGGACTTCCAAGCCTCCAGAACTGTGGGAAAATAAATATCTACTGCTCAAGCTACGGCAGCCCTAGATGAAAGAAACAACTGCTATCAAGCCTGAGCTGATGTGCTTGACGGAGAGAACGGCCTGGCACCCAGATTTCATCCCCACTGTTTTCTTGGAAAGCACAGAGTGACGGTGGCTGCTGTCTGCGCTTGTCCCCCGTGGGGGTGGCGTCTGGATGGGGGGAGCTGGGGGTCGGTGTAGAGACCTTGAATCAGTGACTGGAATATATGAGACTGGCGAGAAACAGAGCCATGACCTTCCTGTGTCTGGGTGACCTGCTCTTCCTTGGCTCTTCTGCATGGCAGCCCCACCTGTCCTGGGTAGGGGAGGGGAATGAACGGCTGTGCGCTTGGATACACCAGGCCTCCTGATTCGCTGGTGATATATTTGCTATTTCTCTTGCTTTGTATGCTACCATAGGGTTCCAGGTCTTTTTTGGGGGTGGGGGGTACTGAGAATTGAGCTCAAGGAATTCACACTGAGTTACAACTCCAGCATTTTTCAGGTTTTGATTTTGAGATAGTCTTACCTACTTGCTAAGTTTCCCAGGCTGAGCTTGAGCTTGTGTCTTGCAATTCTCTTGCCTCAGCCTCCCACAGTGGCAAAGGCCCACTCAACTTGGACCCATAAACAATTTCCTTTGATGTCAGTGCAGGTGTATAAGGGAGAAGTCCAGCCGAGAATCCTAGAATGGTCACCATACTAGAGGGAATTACAGGGAAACAAACCCCATTCTTCAGGGCAGATTTGGAAGTATTGATTATTGATGCCTTTGTGGGCTGGATGGTGAGGGCATGCATTGGAAAGCTTTCACTGCTCAGAGAGCATTTTGTAGACTTGTTTTTTCCAATGATGTTCACTCATAACTACATTTAACAGAATAGACTTTTTAAAGTTCAGTATCACTGTATGAATGTTTTTATGCCCTCAGAGTAAAGGACATGCAGGATACATGATGCCACACCATTAAGTTAAAAGAAAATTTCACAATAAAGCCTGAAAGAGTGTCAGGATTCTGAAAGCAGCAAGAAATCTTACGTATTTAATATGAATTTCTCTGTGATGGAGATAGAGTTTCTATAAGTAGGGTAAGCATGATCATATAGTAACTATTTCAAAATTAATATGAATTAATTACTAGCTGAGTCAGGTAGACACTGTCTCCCAACTTTACATAATTCAGTTCTCACAGATAAAAAGTGTTATGACCCCCATTTTACAGATGAGGAAACTGAGACCTAAGAGTTGACCTGTTCAGTGTCACACAGATAGTAAGTGGGCAGAGTCACAGCGAAGTTATTAAGCCTTCAATCTAGGTTACTGTGCACTCTCGCCGTGCCACAGCTGTCACCAGATGGGGGCTTGCATCACCTGAGGCTCTTTCTTCTCCACACCCACCATGTTCCTACGTATTGATTGCTGAGCATTGGTACGGAGAATGCTGGACAGTGCTTGATACCGAGGCATGCCATTCAGCATGTGCCAGACCATTGTCCCTGAAGTCATCACGTGGTGGAAGATGGAAGGGGAAAGGTAAGCCTCGCGATTCCAAACTACCAACCTAGGCCCATTTAGAAGCTTAATACTGCATTTTGAAACCAAAGTAGGTCGAGGCTTTGGCCACTGGGTGGCGGCAGTTGACCCTCTCCATACAGTCCAGCAGCAGCACTGCTTTCAGAATCTCTGCAGGGGCACCTATGCTCCCAAGTCCCCGGTAGCATCTGGGGTCAGAGAGGATAGTGCTTAAGCCTCTGCTTCTGACTCAGATCCAAAGTTTCATCTATTAACAGGTCCTTTAGAAATGTCAGTACAAATGTAGACATCAAATAGGTTTGCTCACAACCGTCTCGATATTTCTTTTACAGCTCTCTGTATGTTACTGTGCATGCTGGGTGTCTTGCTGGTGAGGGCTGCTCATATTTGAGGCAATGTAAGCCTCTTTCTGACCGTCCTATTTCCCATGTCTCTCCTCCTTTCTCTTCTGTCTTTATCATCTGTCTTTTGAAGTACTTATTTAAGACCACCATATGTAGCATCTTTCAGTTCCGAAGCGAGATGCCCTGGTGTTGGTGTTCTCCTAGCAATGAGTCTTTGCAGATGCTATGCTCAGGTGGAGGCTGTTGTTATGGTTTGGATCTCGAACGTCCCCTACAAGTCTTGTGTGTTTGGATGTGGTGGGCTGCCTACAGAACCACATGCTGTGAAGAGCGGGGCCTGGTTGGGAGGGGCACAACATCGGGGCTTGGCGTGGAAGGGACAGATCACGGGAAGGCCTGAAACACATTAACTCTCGGTTTCCGCCCTTCTTCCCTCCCTTGGTGTTCTGTCGGCTGTGCTGTGAGCAGCTGTTCCTCTTGCTACCTTCCACCATGGGCTTCTGCCATCACTGTCGACCATGAATGGACTGGGACCTTCTGAAACTGGGAGCTAAAATAACTCTTTCCCCCTTAAGTTGTAGAGGTTGGGCATGGTGTCCTAGGACTGAGGAAGAAACTTTGCCAGCTGGGTTAGAGAATCTGGGAGGAATCAGCATAGGTCGATAACCAGCGCCTCCATGGCCAACAGGGTAGAGGGGTACAGAGCGGAAGCTGGGGAACTGGGACATAAAGCAGGGAGTTAGAAGAGAGGCCGGAGGACAGAATGAAGGGATTTTAAAGACGGTAAGGTTCCAAATGATAAATTATACTGTTATGGTTTAGATCAGGAATTCAGGAATGGCCCCTTAGATGAGGAGTCCATGGCTATTTTGCTGAGCTATATTTCTACATCTTTCTTTCTTTTTCTTTTTCTTTTTTTAAATTTTGAGACAGGGTCTCACTGAGTTGCTAAATTGTCCAGGTTGTGCTTGAACTTGCTATTCTCCGGTCTCAGCCTCCCAGATTGCTCATAAAAAGCCTGGGCCACTGGGCCCAGCTCTCTTTAGTACAAACTTATAAAAGAATTTTAGCATTTCCCTCTGTTAGAAATGCAGGAAGATATCACAATTGTAGTAGCTGTACTTGCGATATTTTTATCAATAGAAATATCAAATAATTTTATATTACATTATAGATGTGGATTTTTAACACAACTCTTACAATCACGGTTTGAAATATGGTAGCTATCTGACTTGATACTAAGTCTTACAGTTTAAATTATTACTGTATCATAAACTTTAGGTATTGTCTAAAATATGATTTAAATATTTGAAAACTTTATTTCAATAATGTTTGGTGTCTTCTGGGCTTCTGTGTATTTTATTTTATTCCAAGGGAACATGATTCTGGGAAGGGAGCCAGAGTTTCCCAGACTGTCAAACAGACCTCGGGCCCCAAAAGGGTCACCCACTCCTCTGCTCTTGCAAAGTTACAAGATTTGAAAGCAAAAGAAATCCTAGGAGCTGAGGCACAATATAAGATTAAGAATGTCCAAGTTCTATGTTGACATCTCACAAGCACCACTGGCTATTTACGATACAAACACACTAATATCTTTAGGATGTTGATTTAAATGTGGGCACCTACAAAGACATGTAGGCAGAAAAGTCTCAGAAGGAGACATCTGTGATGGGGAAGGAGCTCAGCGTGAGACTGGGCTCTTATTTTATTCAGAAAGACAACACAGGCACTGATACATCTTAGTGGGTGCTAAGGACAAAAGCATTACTGTGAGCCTCCCTGTGTCTGAGAGTAGCTGCCAGAGAAATGGAAGGGGAATGCCCACTTTTCAGTTCCATGGAATGATGTTCAGTCACTAACGGGGCATGGTTGGGATAGGCAGTGGCCGAACCAATAAAGTACTGTAAGTAACAAACACGAGTGAAGTCGGAGTAGAGATGCAGAAATGTGTAACTAGCTTCAGTAAATCTGTGGTAGACATTCTCAAACTGGATTTTTAAGAAGATTAAGCAACACGATATCAAAGAGACACACTTAGACAAAAAATACAAATGTTTGTACAAAAACTCCCGCTAGACAAATGACAACAACAAGTAAAAGGCCCGTGTAGTAGTTTCCAGAGCAGCAACAACACTGTAAGGCAACAAACACTGCAAGAAAGACAAATGTACATTATATATTGGAAATCAAAGGAGCACGGAATCAGGAAGACCACCCGTGTGTCTAATTAGCAAAATACCTCCAATTATAGGAAGCTGCCATCGGTAGAACTATTGATGGAGATTCAATGAATAAAGTTTGAGATTTGTACTCAGAAACTGCGGGTCAAAAGCAGTATTTAGCGAAACTCAGTCCACAAATGCTCTGCGACTCAGTAATTCTCAGTAACTCTAGGACACACACCACACACACACACACACACACACACACACACACACACACACGAGAAACTCTCCTGCAGGGAAGAGCGGACTATGCATTAATACATTCACTGAAAGGTTATTTGTGGTAGCTGAATTGATTGGGGAAGATCTAAGGATTCACCTTCCACCATGCGGGGATGGAGTGACACAGGGTACAGACACGTAACGGGACACTGTGTGCACAGTCTTCACAGAACTACCCAAACAAATCTCCAAAACATAAGGCTGAGTGTGAAAAGGGGAAGAAACGGAATGGGTTTTGCTCTACAATATCATTCTGGCCAAGTATGGCACACAGACAGCCACGATGTGCATTTTCAAGTGCATCCATACAGTTGGAATTAATATGGAGAGGGTGGGACCAGAAGTTCATGCCTAAAATATACTCAAGTGGATTTCAGCGATGGTGGGAGAATGAAATTGGGAATGCACTCTCCCAACCCAAAAATAATACTAAAGTGAAATTAAAAAGATTGAGGAACATTGTTAGGATGTGGCAACAGGACTAGGAAATGGGAAGAGACCTGCAATGTGGGACATGGGGGTTGGGATGAGCCATGACAGGGCAGAGGGAAACATTTGATGGGGACAGTTCCACGTGACTGAAGGCTGAACTGATATGAGAGGGTGTTTCTCTCTTGTCTTACATGCCACAAAAAGAGCTATGGGGCACAGAGTGCCTCGCCCTTCAATAATTATGTCACTAATACTAATATTTTAGCAATCGTTTTTGCACATGGAAATCATCATTTATGAAGTTTGGTTCAGTTCTCATGAAAGAATTAAAAAAATTCTATATAGCTAATTACTTGATAAACTTGTTGAGAAAAACTTTCCCCTATGTCAGTTACACAATTGTTGCCTTCATGTTAACCTGACTTCTCTCAGCTGAAACATTCCAAATGCCATGAAAAAAATTCTGGGTGGGAGACCAGAGTTCCTAAAGCATTCGCTCTTGTGACTCGGGGCATAGAGGGACCATAGAGTTGGCTCCTACCCTTGGATTCAGACACACCTCTCCCTGTTTCTACACATAGAGCCTCTGCCTTAGAAATGAGTAGCTCAAGCCCCGGCAGAAATAAACAGTTAACAGACGACCTTCTACTGGAGTGTTCAAAGGCAGGTACAAGGACATGTCCCATTTGATAATGTTGAGAATGCAAAAATATGCCTCTCATCATCGTGCCCTGTGTTAGAACTGTAACTGTAAAACAGACAGCTGGAACTGCGACGTTAATTAGCCTTCTGCACGAAGGGGTAAAGGTCAGGAAACGCAAGTGGTAACTATTAGTAGGGCAGCGCCATTTTTGTCTGGAGCAGGGCTGCGGGGTTGGACTAGTGCTACTGACAAGAGAGCAGCTGACTTTTGCGGGGTCTGGCAGGGATTTGCAGGAGGTCGCCAGGCTAAGGAAGAAGTAAGAGGGCTGGAGAACAGCTGTGAAGGGAGTGTGCATTCCACAAGGGAGTGTCTGTTATTTATTTACACTTTTGCTCGAAACAGAGTTCATTGATTTCATTTAATTTTTTAAAGTAGATTTTTATCTAGCCAATCATTTTATTTTATTTCTTGCTTGGGGCAATAGCTTCTAATAGTGACATCACTCCTTATCTGTATCTGGGAGTAAAGTACCATCATCCAGGGCCAGAACTTTGTACTAGGAGCTCAGGTAATACCTCAGCTACTGTCAATCAGGCAGGACCTCAATTTGATATCAGGGAGATTGAAAATTATATTCAACATCTAGACTGGTCTAAAATGCTGTCTTTTATAATATTCTGACTTTCTCTGTGACTTTTTTTTTTTAAGTTCCTGTCATGCTTGATTGCAGCTTGTGATCCTTAGTGAAAAAGAATTTACAGCGATGGCAAAAATCATCAAATTTTAAGGAAAAGGATTTTGGAGAAAGATTATATAGAAAAAAAATCTTCTTGATTTGGAAGTGGAACAGTCTAGTTTTGAATATGAATATTAACTCCAAAAAGTAGCAAAAATATGCAAATCACTTACTCATTCAGTTATTTGCTTAGTAAATATGTATAGAGAGCCACTGTCCAGTGGTTGGCTGGACTCTACTATCTTTGGTCTGTGATGTCATGCAGGTTAATTCCTAGGTGAGAATTGTGGCCTCTTTAGGTTGCGTGGTCAGAAAGTCTCTTTAAAGTAGTAACAGGAACTGAGATAAGAATGATATGAAGAAGAAATGCTTGTCAATGTCTGGGGCAGAATTTTGGGCAGAGGAAACACAGTACAAATGCTGAAAAGCAGAAAAGAACTTGGTACCTGTAAGCAAAGTACCAAGATTGTAGAGATCAGTTGGGCACTAGTTGCAATAGTCCAAGCAAGAAACAGTGATGCCTTTGACGTGGGTGGGACTTGTGGTAACGGTGGGCAGTGGGTGCATTGTGGCACAGTCTAGAGGGTAGAGTCCATGTCAGTACACTATTAGGTTTCAAGTGATGAGGGGTCAAGAAGGAAGAAGAAAATCAAAGACAGGTACAAATTTTGGGCTTGAGCCTTCATGGTTAGTGGCCATGCCATTTACCGAGATGGGAAGGATTGGTGGACAGACATCCTTGGAACAGGCATCAAGGATTATTCCCTGCCATGTTCACCTGACATGTCCATTCATATTCAAGTTGAGATGCTAAGTAGGTAGCTGGGGAAGTGCATCTGGAGTGACTGGGAAAAATGAGGCCTGGGGACCTCAAGGCCAGGTCATTAGCATATAAGTAGCAGGGAAAGCCAGTAGGTAGATGAGGTTACCAATGAGTGTATGGATAGGGAGAGGAGGGCTGTAGCACACCCCTTTCCATGGTTACGTGGAGTATTTCAAGGAAGCGTGTGGAATGTTGTTTAAGGATCATGGAAGGAAAAGTGGGAAACTGTGATGCAGATTTGAAATCCATGTTAGATTTGACAACTTCTGTAAAGCCTTTCTTGTAAGAGCTAGAAAAAAGGAGGGAGGGGAGGGGAAAAGGAAGGGTGGAAGGAAGAAGGAAGGAGAGAGAGAAAGAAACAAAGGGCTGCCTTCTATTTCACACACTTTCAGGTCAGGAGTCTCTTTCTGGAGAGAGGTTGGCTTTGCGTGATATTGTCTTGCTAACTCATCCCTTTGCGCCGGATTGAGCTACTGCCCATCTGACTCTTGGCATTTAGGACTTTGTAATCTACAGAATATATGCCAGGCCTGACTTTGCCCTGCCTGACCGTCGCCCTTTCTCCTACTGCAGACTCCACAGTTGAGAGCAGTGTTTCTCCCCAGGGCCGCCGCTGTCACTGGTGGTTTGTATCTGGGCAGGGATGCAGTCTTCTTTGCATTGTGGAAAGTCTTAAGTCTTCCACCCAGCCTGTAGCTAGAGGTAGAATCCAGTGTCTCCACACTTTCTTAAACATCCCCCAGGCTACAGTATCATCCCAGACAAGGGGCCTGGTATAGATTGACCAAGACGGACTTAACACTGACCTCACTTTGACCAAATCTGAGGCAGGTTTCTTCCTGAACCGAGAGAGATCCCTGACCTCTGTTTTAACAGCATTACTTTAGAAAACTTGTGCACTAAGCGCTCATTCTTTTTCTGCCAGTTTGAGATGTGTTTTGAGAGACTTTTTGGAGAGAGCTGCACAGAGTCTTCTGCAGGACCTCTGGGAGCCACTTTTTGAAATGTAAATTAGAGAAAATAGTGCTCCATCCCTCAATCTCCATGAAGGGCGGGAGTTCAATTCCCCTTGGCCTTGCACCAACTCCAGATGGTCCAGAGAAGGTTCACTTTGTCTTTGAAGGAAACGCTCCAATCTCAGCTCTAAGAAAATTTCATGTGGGCCCAGCACTTGTGGACACACGTAATCCCAGCTATTCCAGAGGCTGAAGCAGGAGGATGGATCATAAGTTTAAGCTCAGTTTAGGCAATTTAGCAAAACCTTGTGGGGGCTGGGGATGTGCCTCAATATGAAGTCCCTAGACTCAACCCCCAGAACAAAAACAAAAGAAAACAAAAACCAAACCATAATAAAACTTTTCCTGTGTGTATTTCAGCATAATGAAAACCAAACAAAAACAAACATAAGTCTCCTGGAGGCTGGGAGAGTGGCTCAGTGTTAGAGTGCTTGCCTAGCATGGAGATGGTACTGGGTTCAAATCCCAGAACCACAAAAAAGTCTCTTACTCTTGGTTGGAGTTCTGATCTCTCTCTCCTGCCCCAAAGGTCTTGTGTGAAGTCCTCCTGATTATTCAATATTGACCCAGTGCAATTTTTGTTCTCAGCAGGTGCGTGGGCAAGTGCTAAGTCATTAGACTCAGATTGCCCTGGCTCCAGCCTCTTCTTGCTTCTCATAAGGGCATGACTTTGGGTAAGTTAACTAATCTGTAGATTCATTTTTTTCCCATGTGAAAATAAAACAGGAACGAGCAGCAAAAGCATCCACTTCGAAGGGCTCTTGTGTGGATTAAATGAGTTAGAGCACATGAGGACCTCGGCCTTGGGTGTCATCCTGGACACCTTAGCCAACCTTCCTGTTGTTGCTAGAGTCAGGCTTGCAGGGAGTGGGGAGAAGCACACACTTTCTGTTCTAATTCCTGCAATTTGGTATATATATACCTATATCATGACAAACTTATTGGATACAAGAAATGGTCCTGTTATTCACCCACAGATCTGGGTACATTTCATGGCTGGGACTTGATTTTCTCCCACTGCACTCTGGTGTTGACTTTCTTTTCATGTTGTCAGCCACTTGGCATTTGAGACGGTATTGAATTAGTCATTGGTGATTTTGGAATGACAGCGTGGAGCAGCAGCTGACCAAACAAGCCGGGTTATTGACTTGGAAGAATGTGGGTTCTTTTCTGGGGCTGCCAGCCACATTTAGCTCAGTGCAGGATCCTAGCAATTCAGTCTTCATTCCCTTGTAAGTCCAGTGAATAAAGCTCGGCTCTTCCTCCACATTCAGGCGGTCACCCAGGGAAGAAAGGTCTCAGATTGATAGATAGACACTCTGCCGGAGGAGGAGCTTCCAGGCTCCTGGGTCTCTGGTTTGGTGTGAAGATAGTAATCTCTCCTGAGTCTCCAATCTGGCTTCTCACCTTTCACAAAAGAACTTTAAGGACAGAAGGCAATCTTTCAGCTCCTGTGGGCCTTACCCTGCACAGAAGAGATTGACCCCTACACTCTCCAAACGGTTGTCAGGGGTAGCTAGAGCCAAGTGGCTTGAGCCTGGACATTTGTCATTAGTTAAGATGACTTAACTTTCCATCTCTGGAGATGGATGTCTCCAGGAAGCAGCCATCTCATCTACGAACTTGGACCTTCTTAGATCTGCCAAGAAAAGCCATGTGCCTCGGCCTGTGTCCAGCATGCTAAAAGCTGACCCCAGGCTAGCTCCTGCCCTGGCCAGCCTGCTCAGCTCCCTCGCATGTCTTCTGCTTGCCAACTTCTGACTCTGTCCTGGGCTGGCAGTTGGGCTCCCAGGCTGAGGCCCAACAGATTCCTTCTTCCTCATGGGCTGCTCCAACTGCCAGGACTTTGGATCCCCAGGATGCCTCTGTGCCAGAGAGGCTTTGGGATCTTGCCAGCTGGCGCTGTTTCTGCTTAGGTAATGACCATGAACATGTTTGCTGTTCTCTGTGCTCTAGAAATCTGGATGATGGCTGCCAGGGAGGGCTTGGGCCCAGGCACATGGCTGACTGAGGGTCAGGTTGCCGTATGATCTAAGCATCTCTTCTGGGCCACCCAGGGAACTTGGCATATGCTACCTGCTCATTTTGGATCAAGAATGGGAAAAAGTTTTCTGCATTTTCCAGGCAAACATCAGCAGTTGCTTTTTCCTTCTTGTGTCACTTTTCGATTTTTAAATTTGTTTGTTACTTTCTACTGGACCAGAATCATGGCTGGGTTCTTAATTACTTCTCAGTGACCTCAGAAGTTAATAACATAGGTGTTAACTCTTTTGGAAGATAACTTCTAGTTATATGCATTTTATTTTCCATAGCTATTATTTTATTAGTATGTCTTTGCAATACATAACAGCTACAGTACATTTCATCATGGGGAACTGGTACATGTGCACAGCCCATTTTAATCATTTTTACTTCCTCATTCTTCTCAACTCCACAAATAATTATATTCCAGATTCAGAATGAGAAAATGATGTCTTCTTTCCTTTTTTTTTGTTACTTCCAGAAAAGAGGGGAGCCTGACCTCACCTACATGGGATGTGATGGAGGTGGCCCCCCCTAGCGTCTGCTCTGTGAGCAAAGCCAAGGACCATTTGCAGATTGTTTCAACCATAAGTTGTGTCAGAGCTCTTTCTTCTCCAGGACCTGGATGAACGTGTGGGTACCCCTGCTGTCTGTCTCAGCTGTTTATGACAATAACACTGGCATGGTATTTTCTGATCTTAACCTGACCTCTTGGCTGACTGTGGGAAAACTTTGGGTCTTTCTTCACTGCTCTGTGACTGCTGTGGCAGGAAGCAAAGTCCTTGAGGGACATTTCTGCATGTGAACATGTTCCTTCAGGGATGGAAGGTTGAACCAATCACATTTCAGGTCAGTACATGGAGAAGGAAGAAGCATGCCAGGAGGAAGAAGGCGTGTACTTGGGAGGAGATGGATACTACACGACTGTCTTAGTCACTTTCTGTCTAGAACACAACCTAGGAAATACAGGCTTATTTCAGCTTAAATTCAGAGGTCTCAGTCCGTTTATATGTGGCTGGATCCAAGGCGGAAAAGCCTGGCAGAGGACGGCTGCTCAGGCGGAAAGGCCTGGCAGAGGACAGCTGCTCATTCCATGTGGCCAGGAAGCAGAGACAGAAGGAGGATGTGTGTGTGTTGGGGGACAGGGAGAAGAATGAGCTTTCCGGGTCATGTTTCAAGTGACTGCTCTTCTAACAAAGCCCCAGCCCCTAACAGCACATAAAGTCATTAATGGATTATTCCATGGATGAATATAGAACCCCCACGACCCATCACTTCCCAAACTCATGAGACTTTGGGGAGGGGGCATTCTAGAGTAAAACTAAGGGTAGAAAATGCCTTCTGAGGACCATATATGGCCGGAAAATTATGTGATCTGGCCTGGCCAAGGCAACCTTGGGGGAGCTTGAAATTTCATAAGTCTAGGAGATTTTTTCATAGTAGCATACTAGGCTAATTTTTGGGTTGATAACTTTGCATGGCCCACAAGTGATGTCATAAATATCCAAATGGCCCTTGGCAGAAGAGAAGCTCATCACCTGACTGGCCTGGGCTATGGAGTGAGACCCTGTTTCAATAAACAGACAAACAAACAAACAAACCATAGCAATGAAGAAAGAACAAAGAGAATGGGGTAAAAGACCAAGGATCATAATTAAAAAAGGAAGACTCCTCCTATTTAAGGAGCATTGACCTCTAGGCAAGTCCTTTGCCGTGTAGTTGACAAAGAACTGCTCATTTAATCCTGAGACATAAGGACCGCATTCCAATTAAATACAGAAATATTATGTCTTTTATTAGCAGTCTCCAAGTCACCAAATGGCAGACCTGGGACTCGATGCCTGTTGTGGTAGCCATGCAGCCTCTGGACAGGTGACTTCTAGTCAACCTGGGTCTTCTTCCACCATTATTGAGCACATAATCATAACTGCCTGAAGTTGGAAGAAATTTGGGGGAATAACTATCTAACTTTTTTACTAGATGGTTAGAAAACATACTGAAAGAGGGAAAGTAGTAGTACTTGGTCAAAATACGCTTTCATTAGAGTTGAACTGAGGCCAGTGGAATGGTTTTAGAAAACATGGCTCTAGAGCTTCATAGCTGCTGACCTATTATTATTTTTTTTTCTGGAAACAATACTCCTGTCTACTTTCTCTGGGGTAGACTCCTACTACAGAAGAGCACTTCTCAGATTGGCTCACCTGGCTTGTGCCTGGAAGGTGAGCACCATGCCCAATGCTAAGATAGCATGAAGTTGGCCACTAAAACCCCAGGCTGAGGCATTATTACCCAGCATAAGAAGATGCAGACTCAGCACCAAAGCCCAATGCCTGGAAAATTCTCTTTCCGAGGTCACCAATGATTTCACAATTGCTAAGTCCAAAGAACATTTTTCTAGCTTTAAAATAATTGTCATGGCCCTTGATATTAATTTGCTTTAGTTTTCTCAGGAAATCTCTCCGCTTGTCACATTGTCCTCTCCTAATTTTCTTTCACTTGCTCATTCTATTTCTCTTCATTTCCCCCCAAGATTTTTTCCCCTGCCTATCCCTTAAATTTCATTATTCTGTACACTTTTTGACTTTAATTCTCTGTTTTCTTCTTTCCATAAGTTATTTTCAGGTCACTTTCTTTCAAGAAATCAACATTTATTCTCAGACCATAGTAAATATTCATTCTAGCCCTTTTCATTGTACAGTCTCATTAGGTCTCTGAAATTCTCTGAGACGATGAGGGTGAGTGGGGACACACACACACACACACACACACACACACAGAGAGAGAGAGAGAGAGAGAGAGAGAGAGAGAGAGAGAGAGAGAGAGAGAGAGAGAGAGAGAGAGAGAGAGAGAGAGATATGAAATATCATGGACCCTCTGCTTTTAGGGAGCAAAGTCAGAAAAATGAGAAATTAAGTCATTTCGAGTCAGTGACTATGATGAAAACTTAGTACAAATGCTTAGTGTGGGAGGGATTAGCAGGATTCAGAAAGATACTTGTCATAGGTAATCTGAGCCAGATATATGGAGGATGTGAAAGTTATCCACTGTGCTCCATAGGAGTCAGTGGGCTTAATGTTTAGGTACTAAAAATTATGTGCATTTTTCTGGTCTATGACTGGATGGAATATTTTGGAAAGGGCTGGATTGAGGCTGAGGATTGTTTTGTTTTGAAATCTCAACTCTCTCATAGCTCCTGGTAGCTGGGTTTGTTAACCAGTCAGTCTCCCTATCAAAGATCATTGACTCACACAACCTTGTTCTGGAAATTAGCTCACATCATGCAAATGGAGTGGATATCTTGCCTTACCTTTCTCTTTATGAGTTTCTGATCTTTTTTTTTTTTTTTCAAGCATCTCAACATGGCTATGAAAAGTGTTGAGGGTACTCCAGTCCTGCGAACATTAACTGATCCTTGGTAAGGCTACACCCTAAGGTATGGCCAGGTGGCATATGCTATGAATGTGCACATCAATAGGTCACCCAGTTTTGCTGGGTCAGAGAACCCTACAGTTGACAGAATTGGTCAATGAGCCCCCAGAGACTTAGAGGTGTGTGGGTGGTGGTGCATGCCCACAGAATCCTTCAAAAGCACTTCCTTTTCATCCAATAGGTAAGTAGCAAGTTGCTCCTTCCCTAAAATACGATTATTATAGAAAGCAAAATTAAAAATTTGAGTAGCCACAGAGAAAGGTATTTATTTGAAGTGATTTTAGGCTCATACGGATTATGTCAATAAAAAATATTGATGGAGAAGTCTAGACTGTGTGGCTGGATCTCATTCCTGCATAAGTTAACTTTTTGCTCTGTTTAAATGCTTTCCCAGGGTTGATCCCTTTTTCCATATAGAGAGAGGCCATGACAGGTGAAATCAAAATCTCTCTCTGCTTGGAATATTGAGGATGAGCAGGGAACGAGTGCATTTCTGCTTATTATTTCAGGGAAACCTGAATGAGGAGAGCCCTTCCCCCACCCCCAATTATTATCTCAAGCAAACTGAAACTTGGCCCTTCCATCCGTCTGTCTGACCTTTCTTTTTTCCTTTGTTCCTATCTCTCCTCCTTCTTTCTTCTTCTTTCCTCGTTCCCTCCTTCTTGACACCCACAAATGCCTTGAATTTTGCAGTAATATTTTCATGTGTGCAGAACTGGGGAATCAAGCCCAGGGCCTTCACACTGAGCTGTATCTCTAGCCCGTATTTTAATTTTTGAGACAGTCTCATCAAGTTGCTAAACTGTCCAGGCTGAGATTTGTGATTCTTCTGCTTCAGCCTCTCAGAATGCACGTACTATCAGACTGTGCCACCAGGCCCAACTCAAATAATTTTATACATTTCTAAAACCATAAATACAAAATTTCAGACATGAGAGAGCCCTAAGTGTTGTCTCAGCCTGCACATTTCTTTTTTGGACAAGGCCTTGCTTTCTCGTCCAGCCAAGCTGGTCCTGGACTCACCACTTAGCCTAGATTGATCTTTAAGAACTCAAGGCAATCCTCCTGCTTCAGTCTTCTGAGTGCTGGGATGACGGATTGCTGTACCACCACACTTGGCTCATGTGGACTGGGGAATCGAACCCTGAGCCCTGTGCTTGCTAGGCAAGTGCTCTAACCACTGTGCTCTTCCTCCAGTCCTATGTTTTAGCTTTCTAGCTGAGGAACTATGAGCTCCAGGAAGTAGATACTGATTCATAAACATAGATCTAGGTCTCCTGAGACTTTTTCCTTGTTTTTTTACTCTTGTGGAAGATAACAAAAGGGCCTAGACATTTACTTTTGGGAGGATCTCTGTCTAAACCCTCCTTTCACTGGCCTCAGTTTTTTTTCACAAGCTTGTTTTTTTTCACATCATGATGTTCTTAAAAGAAGCTGAGAAGTCACGGCCGCCTTTTTAGTACTCACCAACGAACAGCTGGCTGTAGAGTTCAAGGCGGGTGTGCCCTTCGGTCGGGGCCTTGCGGATCTGCTGGGGCAGCCGGTCCACCTGCAGACTGGCTTGCTTGACATTCCGCTCTGCGGTGACCCGATGCCACTGGTCATCGTTGAGAGGAGAGGGCGACCTCACCACAATCTCCACTGGCCCGTTTCCAACATCGAATGAAAAGGACACTTCTGTGGCAGCTGGAGAAGAAGAAAGTGTAAAAGATTCATGAATGTGTTTCTCCCAGTACCAAACGGCAGTGAGTTCCAGACGAACAACAGCAGGGAGAGGAAATATTCCAACCCTCCCCTGTGTCACAGAGGTCCATGGAAGAAGCAGGTGAGGAGCATCAACCCAAGGGCATCAACTACTCACCAAGAAGAAAATCTATTCGCCCTGGCCTCTTTGTGCCACAACAGCACACATTTCCTTACTCAGTCACTCAAAGCCTTCCAAGTAGTTACCACCACTGCCTCTCCAGACATGGAAATGAGGCTGGGAGATGGGAAGTTGGTGACACCGGGGCACAGATGTTGAGGGTCTGAGATTAGCAAGTCATGGAAGCCAGGATCTGAGCCCGGTACTGTCAGATTTCCAGAGTTTGAAGTTTCACACTGAGCCACACGCCCTTTGCCTGGATTTGACTTTTGATTTTTTTTTTTTTAACAGGGTCTTGCTAAGCTGAGAAGTTGCTCAGACTAGTCTCAAATTTGCAGCCCTCCTGCCTCAGCCTCCCAGAGCGCTGAGATTACAGCTCTGTGCCACCGAGTCTGACTTTGAGATCCTTCAATTTCACCTACAACTGCCCTCTCCAGCAGCTCCAAAGGCAGGGATCTGCCATCACTTGAGAGTGTTTGGAAAATCCTAGAGCCAGCGACTATGACTTGATAGTAGGCAAAGGTCTCAAGGAAATGGTAATATCTCACTGTAGCTAAGAACTACTGCTTAGATTCCTAAGACTTTCCTCCATTAACCTTTGAGAGTTAGGGATCTGTGACTCGCTGAAGCAATGAAAGTGACTCTCACCTTTTGGTGGACCCCATGTTGCCATCCCAAAGGTTACGCCCCATTCCTCCAGCACAGTCCCCTCCTGCACCACGTGCTCCAAACCTTGGCTAGTGCCCACCTGGGACGCTGAGTCCTTCTCCTAACTACCCCCCCTCCCGTGCTGACCACAACACTCATTTTGTTTCTTCCCTCAGAGACCCCCGAGTCGACCTCCTTCTACAATAAATCGCCTCCCAGCAACAGGCAAATACATTTGGAGGTTGCTTCGTCAGCTTTAGTTACAAGCAGCCCTCTTATTCCACGTTTTGACTTCTCTGTGGAGCTCCTCGGTGACCACCCAGTGCTTCCAAAACATGTTTTTTAAATGGGTATTTTTCTTGCGATTGGCACAAGAGGCAGCTTGCTGCTGAGGCAAGCGACCCGTCATCAGCTCCCTCACGTGTGCTGAGTTCTTTTCAACATTAATGATATGGCACACCCGTGAATTTTCTGACTTTGCTTATAAAGATATTCAGCCTCCTCTCCATCAATAAGTCTCTGCCTAATCTCCAAGCAGTTTAATTAAATATCTGTCATTTTTTTTTCTAGGGCTAATGCAAAATTCAGTTTCTTTGGGCTGGTACCACTTTGACACGGTGTCACAAGCAATCAGACTTCTAATTTAAAAACCTCAGTGGCGCTGGATTCTCTCTGGACTGAGGCACATTCCCTGCCTCTGTGTCAGGCCCCTCAGAAAGCCATATTAGCTTCATTGGCTCCAAGGATGTTAGACACAAGACTCAATTTAATCAACCTGTTGGTACCAAAGAATTTTGATCCCTTGTGTCAAGAGAAGGAGGACTTCAAATTTTAACACTTGTGGTGATTCCGCACACATGGCAGCAGAAGGTCTTGGGAACCCCTGATTCTGGTGGTTGCCATGCTGGGACTTACGGGGATGTGACCTCCATCACAGTTTCTGTGGAAGTCTGATCTGAATTTGGGGACTTGAGAACGTGGCCTAAGACCAAACGGTCTTTCCCTGAAGTTTGGATACACAGTTGATGGGGGAAAAAGTAGCCTTGATTAAAGAGGAAATCTGTTCTTCTCCCACAGGGCTGTGTCCTAGCAGATGCTTTTTTAAATGCAAGTTGTCAGGACAGCAAGAGGACGAGGGATCCTGGGCTAAGCGGGAAAGATTGTTTCGTTTTACAGGCATCAACTGCCATCGGGGAAATAGAATTTAGGAATAAATTGAATTTAACCCTCAGGTTTGACTCCAAAGGATAAAGGCTGTTCTAATTTCCTCTGCTACGGTCCTTCTGCTATGATGAATCCTTGGCCGGGTCTTTAAACTGTCACCATCTGGAGAAATTTGGAGCACCAGCAGTCATTAGAAAACATCCACACTTTTCTCTATGTTTGTTGTGATAGGTCCCTATTTCTTCTTCTTGATAGGGTATTTGGATTAGTACTTTGCTGGGGAGAAGGAAGTTTCCAGCATCCTATAGCTCAGAGGCCCCACACGCCCCAAGGGTACACTAAGAGGGCCTCAAGGTCATGGGCCTCACGACTAGCCTCCTCCCCATGGAGGCCCCACTGAGGCTCTGCTGAAGTATTTACAAGCTTTGCACACCCTGCCTCCCTGTGGGGCTTCCTAGGGAACGGGGCTGCCGTGCGCTGCACGGGAGAGAGGGAGGGGCTCCTCCATCTCACTCACTCAGTGTCGGCTGCCCTGACATTGCTCAGGCAGGCCTTTGAGACATCCTATCTCCCAGGCAGACAGCCAGTGTGTTTTAAAAGCTTCTAAAGTTCAGTTTGTGGCTGATTGCTCTTGGTCTTCTGGGTGAGAGCAAGTGACATTTTAAAAGAGATAATTATAGAGAAAGTCAGGGAGCGAATAAAAGGGAGGCAGCTTAGAAGACATCAGAGCCAGTGACTCCATCCTCCCTTAATGTGCCTCCACTTGGGGACTGAAGTGTCACCCTGTTTCTGCCTGTAAAGAAAGAATCGTTTACATTCTCCTTTCCAGCAATAAGTATCGGGGCAGGTGTGGCATGGCTCACTGGAAAGAACACATTAGCCAATGCCCATGGCTTCTCCTTCTAGGAGTGTTGAGATCTAGGAAGGTCTGAGATGTTACAAGTAAAGCAAAGCTGGCCAATTTCCTGGTGCTGGTGAAAGACATGAGACTACTGGGTCAGAGACAAAACATTTCTACTCACGACACAGTGCGCAGCATGAGACGCATGCTGACTGAATGGTGGGGTGCTCTGCTCACCAGCGGGTTGGTCCCCTGATGAGTTCCTGGTTGTGTGTGCTGCCAGGACGTGGGGCCTGCTTGGAGGAGGTGTGTCTCTGGGGGGGGTGTCTTTAGGGGGAGGAGCCCCCTTTCTAGCTCCTGTCTTCTCTGCTTCCCGGCTGCTCTGTGGGGAGCAGATTTCCTCTGCCACTTCCCTTCTGTCCTGCTGCTTCTGCCTTGGAGCCAGACAACTTGGGACTGAAGTCCTGGAAGCAGGAACCAAATCAAATCTTCCCTTTCCGTGGTGGGTATCAGGCACTGTGTGCAGCCATGGGAAAGTGTGCAATATACCCCGTCTTCTAGAGGAGCTGCTAGGAAACCTGCTCTGGTTTTGCCTCGAGAGAGACACTGTCTTTATTACCGTGGCCAGGAAAAAAATCTACTCTCTATCTTGGAGGAAACAGCTATCTCTATCTTCCTAGGATAGGGTGAGAACAAAGCTATCAATGCCTCTAGTGAGGAAGACAAGCAGAAATGGGAGAAACCATGGAGAATTTTCTTTAAATCACTCCGATCTCCCGCCCCTCCCCCGCCATGAGCTGACCCGATTTCCCCCAGGAATCCAGTGCTTGAAAGCATCTTAGACCTCATGCGAGGATAGCTTTAGGCCAGGACCTGGGGGTTAGTCTGGATTTCACAGCATGGCAATTCCACATTTCTTGCCTGTAAGCCACTTAGGATGGGATATTATTGTTATTATTTCACATAAATAAAGTCTTCTGATGACCTCTGAAAAAAGTTTTCTTCTTCGTAATATAGACAAGAAAAAGATAGTCCTTTTTTGTCCCTTGATATAGGGAAGGAGATTGTGGTTCTTCATGTTTCTGGAAACATGTGACAAACATCAGACCCATGGCGAGGACAGTGAGATGAGTTGTGGCTCTTGGTCATGTAGCTCGGCTCTCACATTAATCCCGGGGCCACCCCCCTCAGGACGCCCTACCTGGGATGTTCGTTACTGCCTAGACCCTTTAATGCCTCTGCAAGCATCTTACTGATCTCGGGCATGGGATGGGAGTCAGTGCATTGGAACTCCAGTCTTCACGATGTCTTTTTGTGTTTGGGGCCTCAGTGCACTTGTGTCTGAGACAGAATGATATCTATAGATTTTCAAGAGATGCTGTGTCCAAGATGTGTTCAAAGTCACAGGATTACACGACCTCTGGGATCGTTCCATATTGAAACACTATAACCTAGTCTCCACGAGGTCCCAAGAGAAACAACACAACAAAAGACGTATCGTCTTCATGGCAGCTTCAGATACTGAGTCATTAGAGGGAGGAAGGAGAACCGTTACAAGACAAATGTAGAGGGTGGCATATTGGCATCGAAACAGGTGGCAGAAATTCCTGTGGGTAAACCTGGGTCCTGGCTTCTGAGCGCCTCACAGTAAGGAACGGATCGGAACCACGGACAGCGCCTGTCATCGTCCCCGCCCCCCCGCCATTCGCGAGCAATTCCAGCAGGTGGCGCTGTTGGCTCTCATTCTAATCCATCCTAAGTTTCCTCAAGCAAATCACTGCCGGCTTAATGCACTGAGTGATAAATTTAACAACTGACCAGAGAGCAGACTTTATTGGCTCCGAGTTCTCCCAGCAGGTGAGGTAGCATTTAGACATTAGCCCCGCAGTGTCAGCTGAAGGTAGCGACCAAACTCAGCCGCTCAGCATCGAACATGTGAAGAGGAAAGACGAAAAAGAGGCGCCTGGAGTGGGGCCCGGGGAGCCTGGCTGCCCGTGGTGCATCGTGCTAACGGGGTCAGCCTCTAACGAGGGCTTTCGGACAGAATTTCCTCAGACTCACGCCATGACGCTGATAATTGGAAGAAGAGATATTTTAGTCACTCGCCAGGGGTGACTGCTATGAATACTGTTTTTCTCTTTTTCTCTTCTGGACATCAGGTGGGTGAACGATTTGTATAACACGGGAGGATCATGAGAAGCAGCACGAAGCCTGAAAATAAGGTCATGGCAGGAATCAGAGGGCTGAAAAGAGAAGGAAAGAGGACCTCTGTGCTCTTGACTGAGTCCCCACCTGCACACAGATGTCGCCTTTTCTCACCGAGGCAAGGGTCACTCTCGAACGGTTATTCCTTCTCTCTACTACAGTCTCAACAATTCGTTTTCGAGTGGATCCTTCCATACGTACTGTTGGGGAGCCTCAAGCCTTAATAATCCTGACACGGCAGATGACTTTATTGTCCCCACGACTTACTATTGCGTCTCTCCCCTTTCAAATACCTTGTAAGAGCTGCTGGTACTGAATATCTCCATTTCTGTCCCCGAGTCTTTGTTTCACCCATTCTATAAGGATTTCTCTCTTGCCACGTTTGAAACTGCTCCTGCCTCGGAGCCTTTGCATGTGCTGTTTCCTTGATCCATAATGATGTGGCTACTCTTTTACTTCTTTGCTCACAAGTCTCCATATTGGACATTCCCTCCCTAAACATTTCCTCTTAAATTGAAAATCTGTTGCTCTATGTCCTTCCTGGCCTTATTCTGATTAAAAAAAAATCTCCATAACACGTGTCATTTTTCTGTCATTATATGTATGCGCTTCTGGCTTCATCAAGGCAGAGTGTGGTGGTTTGGATCTGAGCATCCTCCAAAAGCCTCGTGTTGCTATGGATACTGTGTTGTGTTGGAGGCGGGGCCTGGCTCGGAGGGGCGGTGCTTGGGGCGTGTCCTGGAGCGTGTGGGCTGGCTCTGCCTTTCTTCACGGACTTGTCTCAGTTCTGGCATGCTACTGTGGGGATCTCGGTCTCCAGAGCACCTGCTCCGGCTCTGGCTCCAGCTGTGGCCCCTTACGTGTGAGTCCACCATTTTCTAGCCGCCCACCCGTAAATAGGCTGGGACTTTCCAAACGGTAAGCTAAGATAAATCTTTCTTTCCGAAAGTTGGGCATGTTGGGTATTTAGTTACAGTGATGAAAAAGTAACTAAGACACAAGGAGGCATCTTCTCATTTCGTCACGGTTCTGCCCTCAGCACCCAGAGCAAGGTCTGCAAGGACACACACACTTCAAATTCACGAGTGCATGACGGAGGGAATTCAAGCCAGGCCTGGTGATGCAGGCCTGCAATCCCAGCACTCTGAGAGGCCGAGGCAGGAGGACCACAGGTTTGAGCCCAATCTGGGCTACTTAGTGACTTTGTAAGACCCCGTTTCAAAATAATTAAGGGCCAGGGATGTATCTCATTGCAAGGGTGTGGGCTTGATCCCCAGTGCCACAAACAGATAAAACCAAACAACACAAGAGCCATGTCCCAGAAGAGGCCTGGCCTTTGCCACTGCCGCCGGGAAGGTGGCACCTAGGCCTCTGCGCTCTCCTGCCCACCGAGCTTCTTCACTGTCCTGGAGGCCCTGGGCCATATCAGAGCTGAATACTCAGTTAGGGTAGGACCCGGCCACACTGAAACCGACTTAGGATGAGGGAGGGCCTTGTTCAGTAGACCAAAACTTTGATACGAAGGGTGGGAAGCTGAGACAGCTTGGGGGCAGCCAACATTTAACTAGACCCTGAACCCCGAGGCTCAGGGGGACCTTCCCTGATCGTCAATACTTACCGCAAATTGTCACACATCAGTTTCAGGAAAAAAAAAATGGGCTCCTTTGGCGGACGCTTTAGGAGCTGGAAGTGGGGTGGTGACACTTTCCCTGGACTCCACCCTCTCTGTTCTTCCTCTGGTCAAAATTTATCTGCATTCCTTCCCCACAGTGACTCGGAGTGTGAGCACAGTAGCTTCTCTCTCTCTCTCTCTCTCTCTCTCTCTCTCTCTCTCTCTCTTTCTTTCTTTCTTTCTTTCTTTCTTTCTTTCTTTTTCTTTCTTTCTTTCTTAGACAGGGTCTCTCTCTGTAGTACAGGCTGGTCCTGAACTCACTGGTGTAGCCCAGGCTGGCCTTGGACTCAGAATAATCTGCCTGCCTCAGCCTCCTGAGTGCTGAGATTACAGGCAGGTGCCACCACGCCCAGCTCTATGGTGCCAGGGAACCAAATGCAGGGCCCAAGCGCTTTAGCTGTGCTGAGTTGGGTGCTGCAAGCTCTGGCCCCTGTCAGTGCACTCCTATTAGATTCCTATGTCTCTTCTGACTGACAGGAGGTGGTGCTTTGCTCCCCATCCCTGTTGGCTCACCTTTTCAAAGCTATTCTCCACCTACCTTCCATGTAACAAGTACACCCCTATCCCCGGGAGAATGGTCTTCACCTAAACCCAACCCTGGTGTCGAAAAGGTTGGTGAGCACTGGTGTAGAGGACTACTGAACCTATGGTGGGGATGCCCCTGCCCTTGCGCTGGTGTCCCAGGTGTGTGCAGTCCTACGGGCACTGTGCACTCCATACTTTTGCAGTTGGCTCTAAATCTGTGAAAACCAAAATATTTTCCACACTTCAGTTTAGAAATATGTCATTAAATCTCATATGTTAACACCTAAAGATGTCAGAGAATGGACTGTTCTCTTCCAAACCCGCTGTCACCACCTACATAAAGAAATTGGGATGGTGAGATACTGAAACTCCGTAGGGACTACGATTGAGTTTTCCTTTGCCTGTGTGTACTGCTTTGCCTATATTATGAAGAAAATACCTTTCTTTTTTCTTGAAGCATAGTGTTAGTTGGCCAATGTAGAAGATTCTAGAGCTCTAGATGGCATATCCACACCAGAAAAAACAGGGTTACACATCTGGCGATGAACACAGCAAGAAAAAAAAATCTATTTGAAGTTTTTTTTTTTTTTTTTTGGACATTCTTCTAGGAAATGCCTGGAGCTTAAAAATCAACGTTATGAACTCATTTTAAAATCTCTGGTATCTCGATAACCTCTTGAGTCTGAAAAGTATTTCTCTTCGTGTATTGTGGCCTTTAAGCTTTTTATTATGGCTAAAGAAATAACTTCACAAACAAAGGTGTCCACAGAGAAAAGACAGCTACCGGGACGCCGTCGGCCACGCCACTCACAGCGCTGCCTTTAAATGCAAAGCTCTTCTAATTTCAGCTTTCTCTATGCATGTCGTCACCTTCTGAGAATAACTTCTTGAATATTAACAGGCCTATACGATTTGAAGTAGAAAGAGACAAAAACTGTTTCGAAATGATCTGTGGCTTTTTAAACAACCTCACCTACAATGCAACATGCACTTGGGTTTCAAAAAACCCCTCGCTGGAAGAAGCAGCGAAGCAGAGACTGAGGAGAGTGTGTGCCCCGTTCTGGAAGACTAAGTGAAATGCCAGATGGGGACTCTGGGAAGAAAATATGTGTGACAGGAGGAAGTGTAGACATTTCTTCAGAGCAAGCATCCAACTGGATGTCTAAGGAGGGTGAGGGGACCAACGGCAGCAGAGCCTGGGCATCAAGGATGCTTTGCTCTGCACCCCCTCGGGCTTGGCAGCAGAGGAGAACGCAGTGAAGGCTGCGTGCTTTCTTCCAGACCAGGGGTGGGTTGTGAAGGTGGTTTCTGGGGATGTCAGGGAGAGCAGGTGCAGTGACATTCACTGCTTTGGAGAGCTCAAACAGAGAGGGTCCTTGTCACTTTCTGGTTGCTGTGGCAGAATACCTAACATCCACAGCTGAAGGGAGGAAAGATTTATGTAGCTCACAGTTTTAGAGGGTCTCACAGAATCTGTTCATGGGGCAGCCTGCCATGGTGAGGACATGGGGCAGAGGCTGGCAAGCTGCTCACAGCATTGCAGAAAGAAATCAAGTGGAGCAGGAGCAAAGCCAGTGTGGAGACCCAGGTGATGCCACACCTTTCCCAGGAAGCAGCTGCAACAATGTTTCTTCTTTCATCTTTCCCTTATTAGTTCGAGCTGCCAGTTGGGCAGCCTCTATCCAGCATGGGAGCCCCTCCCCCGCTTCCTGGCCTGCAAGTCAATAACAAACATCTGAGAGCTCTACCCAGGCAATCCCTCAGTCTCAGTAAGTTGACACACCTTTCCAGGTCAAACCTCAGGCATCTGCCCCTTCCAGGCAGGCCCTATCTCCCAATCACACTCAGTTCCACAGTTAACCCCCTATATCCAAATACAGGAGGCTTTCGAGGGACACTTTAGATTCAAACCATAGCAGAGGAGATTCTAGGATTTAAGATCCTAAAAAATGATGACCCAACGGAAGCTGAAAGAGCTTGGATTAGAAAGGAGTCTGACAAGTGGTAACATGACCCGACAGCAGCTCCCGGGCACAGAACATCCAGCTCAGTGGACTGACTGTGACTTCTACACGGCTGAGCTGTGAATGGCTGTCCTGATGGTGACGTTCATTGTGAGGAAAGGCCAAACGCAAGGGGGGACGTCAGGAGACAGAGCTGGGGGCAGGTCTTGCAGAAGGAGAAGGGCAAGTACACACCGGATTCCTGGTTTGGTAGTCTGAGTTCCCACCCACTCTATAGGTTACCTTTGACTTAGAGCAACTATTTCTTCTCTAGAAAAATTTTTTTTTTCAGTGCCACTTTGGAATGACTTGAGGCAAGATTGCTATGAAAGTTAAAAATGCCAAATAAAGACAAGTATTCTACATGCTATGGACGTACAGTATCAAAAGATTTGTTGTGTTTTCCATGAAAACATCAGAGGGAGTTCAACTGCAGTGCACTGGAGGGAGTGGCCAGAAAGTAAAGGTAAAAGCAGCATCAGCAGAGACTACCTGGGAACAGCTGGATGTGTGAAAGGAAGGGGGAAACACTGCCTCTGACCACCATTCTTGACATGTGAAGGACTTATGGAAAAGTTCCTTTCTCTCTGGAATCTGTGCAAGAGATGCAAAGCAGACCTAACTTATTTTATTAGTTGTTCTCTAGCTGTAGCTACTTTAACTTCTTATTAGTAATGAATATTAGAAAGGAGGAGTCTAAGGCTTGAATATTAAAGATACAAGATGTCAGAATCTCAGGGACAGAAATTCCTAGGATGAATGCTTCATTAAAACTGCAGAAGAGTAAGGTGGGTTCTTGAGGTCATCTATGTTTGACCACTGGCAGAAATCACTCCAGAGGATCCTCTAGGGTTGAATTGTACTTAATCAAGCAATCCTTTGGGAGTAGGTAATGTTCAATAATAATGATAACTCATCACAAAGGATCCTTCTCTTTTTATCCAATCATAGCAGCTGAAAATGGGACACCTCTATAGACTGCCTAAGTAAATATTTTGCTTCTGTAAGTTTGTGCTTATAAAACATAGAACAACTCCTTCAGGATCCAAACAACCTGAAATGTTGAGGCGACCTCGTTTACTTTCTCTTGAGTTTTATGAAATTTGAGAACATGGTTTCTCTCTGGAATGGCTCCCCTGAGGGAGCAGTTGCAAGTCTGGCTAAAGATTGCCAGCTTCGGCGGTATGACATGCCCTCAGTAACGGGGACAAACTTTTTTAGCAGGGTCTCTCATGAGCAGCACTGTTCTAGTGGGCCCATCTTTGCATGGACTTCCTAGATGAGGTCCTCTGGTTCTAGCACTTGGCCAGCCCGGCTGCTCCTTGCTGGGGTTTATGAGGAAGCCTTCAAAAGCAATTAGTAGCAAGGAGCCAGCAGGCCAGAACCTGGGAATAATTTATCTTTTCAAAGTTCAGGCCAACTGTAGGGGATTATTGGTAAAATGGAGTGCTTGCCATTTCAGAAAGTGTTTCACATTAATTAATCAATCAATTAATTATATTTTGATGCTGGGGATGGAACCCAGGGCTTTTGCACTATGCTACATCCCCAACTCATTTTTAATTTTGTTTTGTTTTGAGACAAGATCTTGCCAAGTTGCCAAGTTGTGCAGGTTGGTCTTGAACTTGCAATGCTCCTGCCTCTGCCTCCCACAGTCTGTTAAAATCCACATTCTCATTTGTTGGCATGATAATCTATCACTCAGATGTTCATATGTACCATGTAGGAGGCTGATGGACAACATAATCCAGGAGATCCTAGGTAAACACTTTACCAGCCAATAGGGATTTTTGAGCCTTCCATTCTATACAGATTGCATGACAATAGCAGTATCTCGTTTTGGTTTTGTTTTCTGAAAATTGTATTTTTTCAAGATGCATATATTATCATGGAGTAATAAGGTTTTTGGCTTCATTTGGAAAAATATTGTGGAGTTTTCAAAAATGGTGATATGGAAATGTGCTTCTAAGATATTATTACATAAAAAAGTGGCTTGCAAAACAGTATGTATCATATGATCTCATTTTTGTATGCATGGAAAATATTTGGAAGTGTAGACATTAAAATGGTAATTTGTACACATTAGACTACAGCTATTTTTTGGTTTATTGTTGAATAATTATTGGTAAAATTATTCAACAATAAGCAGACAATATTTGTATAATTTTGAAGTTAGAAGGATCATTTCCACTTCCTTTTCCAATGTCTGGTGACATTTGAAGCAATTCTATCCTATAATTTTTAACAGCATTTAATCAGAGGGATTAGTTAATCAAACTGCAGAGAACAAGATTGCATTTAAACACAAAAACTCATGGAGCTTTAGAATGGGATTGAACCCTTTCTCCATAGTTCTTTTCTGTTTTTAAAAACTTGAAAAGATTTAAAAATAGAGTGGTCAAAGTTTATCACAGAATAATTTTGAGCCAGATGCAATTTTATGGCTAGAAAATAATCACATGGCATTTTTCAAAGTACAATGCTCACAGGTCCAAGGTGGCTTATGTTCCAGTGTTGAAACTAATGTATACAGGAAGCGGGATGCGAAATGAGCATCATTCAGTGTTATAATTACACCTGACAGAGAGACACTGCTTCTATTATTCATCAGCTCTGGTTGTGCTTGCTCAGGAAGACCTCGTAGAATACTAAACACAACCACTGTCTGCAAGAAGTCCTTTGGCATTCACCTCACTTCTCCTCAGTGGAACCAAAGTTGGAGATGCAGAAAACCAACAGTGATCATTTCCACATGTCCAAAGACAAGGAAAGGAAGTGGCTGCTTGAGAGCCACTAGGTTTAACCGGCTTTGCTTCTGGACTTAACAGAGCTATCTGCTGGGTCATTTCTCTAAAGAAAACTGCCTTTGGAGTTCATTTATAAGATTTTCAATTGCTTACGTGCTCCATGACTTTTTTATTTTCCTGTGCATGTATTTGCCTGTATGTTTCCTCTCTGGGAAAGAAATAACTTTTATTATTTTATATGTGCCTCTTTCCTTCAGTGCAAACCATATGCTGCATCTCTCGAAACCTGTTTGCATTTCTTCAGGTGGGGCCAAAGCTTCATTCTTTTGGTTGTTGTAGTACCTGTGGCAGAGACTGCTAACTATTCCTAACACTATCTTTTCCATAGTGTTCCCTGAAAAGCTGCCATCCAGCTCAGAGCTGCATTTCCTGGTCCCCTGCATCCAGGTGGATCCGTGTGACTTGTTCTCATGAATGGGCTGAGAGCAAAGGAATGTGAGTCATTCTGGGCTCGCAGTGTCAAGAAAAGGGAATGCTTTTAAAATCCTTTTTTTTTTTTGTTGGGTTTCCAGGCTTTCAAGACAAGGTGGAACCATATAACCAAAGATTATGGTGCTCTAAGTCACCCTGTGCAAGGTCTTCACGGACCAGAGCATACCATGTGTTTGCAGATAGACTCTCACCTGACCACGGAAATCTGGGGTTTACTTGTTTCAGCGGCTGCCATTCCCAAGAAAGAATCTACTTTACTCCTACCTTCTTTTGTGTTCAACACTGTCTAAGTCCTCATTAGACTGAATTTTAAAGGGATAACTTGTAGTGCAATGTTATTCAATCTCCAACACTCAGTTCTGTGTCAGAATGCTGTCATATTGTAAGAATATACAGATTGCAATGTTAGATTAGGATGACTTCATGGGGTTCTTTAATTGGTAGGCATTTTAAAGCAGAGAGAAGTGGCTGGGAGCCTCGAGGGTGTCCTGTAGACAGGTACACGCCGGGTCTCTTGTCTGAGCTGCCCCTTTTCTGTCAGAGTCATGCTTTGAAGATCACAGGGGCCAATAACACCTTCATGTACTGAGGACTGCATCATAAACAAGCCCAGAATCCACAAGTAAGGACAGAAATTTCCTTCTCCTCATTTTCTGTTCTAGATCATGTTGTCCAGATAGCAACATCTAGACCTCTAACTAGATCATGGAACTTGAAACAATGGCTAAAAACAATAACAAAGTTCTTGATGATTAGCTGTGGAATATGAGCTATCTTTCGTATAGATACATATGATATGTATCTATAGGAAAATGCTTTCCAGACTCCAAACAACCAGCTCAGAAATTCTAGAAAGAAGTTTCCCTATAAATCAGAAAGTACTTCAATGAGAAAATGAAATAAACAAATGAAAAAAAATAAATATGATAGCAACAGAAATAAATCTTCTTTTCTTAAAGTATTTAAGAGCCTATATATTACCCTTGACCTTAGTCCTATGTAAGATTCGAGGTAAGTTTCTATGCTTTGACTTTTCTCTCTTCCTGATTGCTATTAAAATTATCTTGTAATTTCAGGAAAATGTGTCTTTAAGAAGATAATTCTCTAATTTTTTTCACTTGTAAGAGACTGTTTTTCTAGGTTTTTCTGGTTGACACCAGTTGGCCAATGTTTTCTCTAATGATTTTAATTACACAATGCTTGGCTGATGGCTTGTGAAAACGTCGCATTGCTGAACTTACAGTTAGCTGTCTTTGGCCCATTGAGATGGTTCTTGGTTTTGGGCTATTTCAAGTAATCTAGTCCCATCACTCACTATATTTAAATGAAGCTCCATTTCCTGATTTATATTGTCTCTTCTTTTCTGCCTTTTTAAAAAACCAGCTTTGAATTAATTGGTCCCAAGTGTCATCCTTAGTTGAATCAGTTCTCCAGCATTAGTAACACACGCTAACTGATTGTGGCACTGACTCTTTTCTTGAAGCTTTTGTTTTTATGAAAACACTGAGCCTGCAGAGACACTGCTAGTGTCTAGAATGGCAGATGGAAAGTCTCTGACCTTATTATAACTTAAACTTCACATGGATTCCTACTTTTCTCATTAATCCATGTGCTTACTGTTGGGCAGTAACGGCACATCCTTCTCCCATCTCCATGTCAGAATTTGTGAATTTGAGTTTCTTTGATTTGTTGTCTTCTTAGTAGCCTGTGGTCCTCCAGCTGGTCCTAGACAGGCTGATTCTATTTGTTAGTCTTTTTGACACTTCAACACACCATCTTGTTTTGAAAGGAAAGATAGTGTGACCTAGCATGTGCAATATATAATGCAGAACACATTAGAATCAGAGGCATCTGATTCCTGTGAAGAAAAATCCCATCACAAAAATATCTTTGTGAAACTTCAGCATTTCTCTATTGTAATAACATACAACTTACAATGGGTTCAAGCATCATGTAAAGATGTTCATTAATAATAGGCCCATAATTTTCCAGGTAATGTACTGACTTGTTTTGCAAACATTTTGATATTTTCAGAAAAATACAGACTTCTGCCTTATTTACCTTGTATTTTTAAAAACCAAAATGCAGAAAAAATGCATCAGTTGTAAGACGTCTTCGTTACTTTTTCATTCTGGGTCAGAAATAGCTGACATCCACAACTTAAGGGAGGAAAGACTTATTTTAGCTCAGAGTTTCAGAAGGTCTCAGCCCGTTCACGGGCAGCTGGCAATGGCAGAAGCATGTGGCAGTGGCCTTCCTGATTAAGCCGTTCATGACATGGCTTACACGAAGCCAAGAGAGTAAGGGCAGAGTGAGCTACGTCCTTCTAGGTCATGGCCCAGTGATCTGCCCCTTCCAGGTTCAGCCTCAGCTTTTCACCCCTTTCAGGTTAAGCATCAGTGGGCCTCCTTTTCTAGGTCATACATCCAGAAATGTGCCACACAACCAGAATCTACAGCACATCCCTAATCCACCACACACCTGTAATCTACAATCTATCACATACCTGTCTTCCAACTCACACCTATAATCCACCACACGGTTCTGCATACTCTTCACAACAGCCAAATACATGAGGTCTTTGGGAGACATTCCAGATCAAAGCCATGTCAAGCAGGATGTCCATGGGGTGGGGCACTTACAGATATTGACTCTTAGCTGGTGGTAGCTGAGTCAGGTTTATGGTGCTACTGGGAGACAGAGCTCTCAGTCACTTCCTGGTCACTGGTACAGCCGACACCCATACTTAAAGGAGAAGCTTATTTTGGTTCACAGTCCATCATCAGTGGATAATGATGACCTGGTAGAAGGCAGCTGGTAGAAGATAGCCGCTCATGGCACGACAAAGCAGAAAGCAAAACTAGGGAGGAGGAGAGCTAGCAAAGAGTGAAGTTAGTAATGGAGATATGCTCTTCAAGGCTTTGCCCCCTGGGATCTTCCCCTTCTGACCTGGTCCCACCTCTTAATAGAACATGAAATCAATAAATTCATCCAATCAATCCATTTAACCTGCAAATACAGGAAGGCTTTTTTATTTTTGGTGAGGGAAGGGAAATTTCTTGACCCAAATCATAAACAGGGGCAAAGTTTTATGGGGCTGCACAGAAGACTGGAAAGCTAAGTTGAAGCATTGATCAATTAGCAAGGTCACATTCTTGAATGCTGTCTCATAAATCAATGACAAGCCATCATGGTCTATAAGGAAAGAAGACATGGGGCCTCATTGGGAAGGGCAGGTGATGGCAGATAAGTGAGGGACACAATTCTGAGCCTGTTTGAATCAAGAATGTAGGAATTTCAATTAGCACAACCATTATGAGGGAGAGAAAAAAGTTTAAGATTTTATTACCTTTACATCTATGTTCAAAGCATGTATTGCAGAATTAGGATTGATGCTTTCTCTAGGCTTGTTCTGGCATGTTGAGTTAAAGGAAGCATTTTTTTCTATATTAAAAAGTGTCCTATCAAGAACTATATACAAAAAGTGTCCTATAACATCTCTCCAATATGGGAACATTAGAAAAATATAAGCATGGCCTTAAATTTTCTAATCTGGATAATGAAGATGATAGAGATGATAGTGATGAGATATGGAGTACAAGAGAAGGCTTTTGAGTGACACCAATGGCTCCAGTTTTGATGTGTTAAGCTTGAGCTACTTATGGGCCCTTATGAGGGGGTCCTCAGCTGGCATTTACAAGTAGATGCCAATTATATGAAATATATTCATTACATCTAGTACGAGCACTAGGTGGACCGGAGTTAATTGAGACAAATGTCATTTGTTCTAATAAAGCCCTTATCCAATAATCTCCAGGGAATTGAGAGATGTGGAAATAGTTGCTTAATTATGAGTTCACTCAGGATGAGAGGAGGGAACCTATACTGGAAGCTGATGGTCACTGACAGCCTGAAAGAACTGTTAATGCTGGAAGAGACCTTAGAGATGACCTCATTTAACCTTCTTGCTTTACAAGCAAATATGACACAGTCTAGAGAAGCTCACGGATTCAAGCACTGGCTCAGAATCCCAGTCTGGGTCTTGCTTTCTAAGAAATCAAGTGTTTTACTTTCATCATTTGAGATTTTCTCATGGCACAATTTTTTTTTACTGTTTTTATTGAAATGCATTTTGTATGCATTAAGATGTGCAAATCTTAAGTGTAGAGTTGCATAAATTTTCAGTACTTCCTTCCTGGTCACTACTCTGACTTCTGTATCCGTAGCTTACTTCGGCTTATTCTTGAACATTACATAAAATAAATCAGTATGTATGTACAACGTAGGGTTGTACATGAGAGAAACCTTGTCTCTTGGCATTTATTTTATTTTCCTAGAATGCCTTTAATTGACTGTGTAAGTAATCTGGGGGCTTAGTAGGGAGATTCTGAGACACCAGATTTGTACTGAGATTTTGGGGAGCTTATGTCCTGGGTTCTACTGAATTTCTAGAGCAGCTGAGCCCCAGAAGTGAGATAAGCTATCTCTCTGTGACTGGACGGGTCCTGCCCTTCGGTACCTGGAGCTTAGGATCTGAGCCAGGGGCAAAGGAATTGTTACCAGAGGGCATTCATAATTTTTTAAAAAAGAATCTCTACCTATATTATAAGTGAAAGCAGAGGGAGCCCCCATCTTGATGAGGAGAAGAAAGGAAATGCTGGGTGACAGGGGTGACAGGGCACTCTAAGAGCCACTTGGTGAGAGGGCTCGCCATGGCTGGGTGGCCTGTTACCCTGCTGCTGAAGGGAAGGGTGGGACCAGAAACTCTAGAGAAAGGCAACTTTGTCTGGCTAACTTAGGAGAGATTTCCACCTTCTTCTGCAAAATTCCACATCAGCAGACATGGATGGAACAGTAAACTCTAAGATAACATGATTTTTTTTTTTTAAATATCCAGAGGGGATCATATTATGAACTCCATCCTTATAACTCCAGGGTATCTATGCTTGTGCTCAAATTGCCGTTCCTTCATGAAACTGGCAAAGAGATCTAGATAAATTCAATCCAGATTTATCTGCTGATTATGTATGTATCTTTTAATGCCTAATAAACACAAGTAGCTCCTATATTATAGCTTTAATATATCAAAAATTTCATCTTTAGCTTATGGAAGTTCTAAATGTCTATAATCCAAATAGAAAACTGTAAATTAAAAAGTTAGAGAAATTTAAAAAATCTTAAATGTGCTATTAAATATTCAGATCTTTAAATGTTTTTCTTTTTCATAAGGGGCAACTTTTTATTACATATAGTAACAGCCAAGTCAGAATCATTCTCTAGATGTTAAAGCTCTAATACAAGTTGAGATCACAGTTCTATTTGCAAGATGTAAGAAACACTATTATCTATCCTAAATCCATGTTGATAACCAGAAGTGACTTGGATAATTGAAAGGAAACACACAGGTGCTAATACCTGACTTGTATTCCTAAAAAAATTGTATTATTTTTAAAAGCATCCTAAATAATACCTTAATAGCACTGCAATCCAGTGGGCTTTCCTATTCATCCTGTCTACATAAGTGAAGCTTTTTTTTAAATAAAAAAGTTGGTCCAATTTTGAAGTAGTGAAAGATTAATTTCTGTTAATATGCTTCTTCTGATTTATCAGCTTCTGTACATGGCAGATTATTTCCTTCTGTGACTTCCTTGACCGTGTACTGCCGAAGTGTGCATCTTGGAAATGAAAGTGTTTCCTTAATACCTTTTATCCCAAAGATTAGAAGGATGTTAATTGCGGCCACCACATTCTGGGGCAGATAGGGCTGGTAAGTGGGAACATTTTTTCTGACTCATTTTGATATCTAACAATAGCTAAAATGTGGAAGTCACCAAAATACCCATCAACAGACCAGTGGCTACACAAACTGTGGTATTTGTACACAATGGAATACTATGCATCAATAAAGTCCAACAGCGTGGGGGCCTTTGCGGGCAAATGGAAGAAACTTGAGAACATCATGCTTAGTAAGGTAAGTCAGAAGCAGAAGTTGAAACACCGAATGGTCTCTCTGATATGAGAGTCCCAGATCACAACTATTATGGAACTTAAAACGAAAAACAAAGTGAAATAGGGGGTAGGGTGGGGGAGAAGGGAGGGAGGGCAAGGTTGGGGGAGGGACAGAAAGAGAGTGGGAAAGCCCTTGTGTCCTTGGCAGGATGAGTACGTGCACAAAATGCTCAACTCCATTGTAAACCTTAAATTTTGCACGTATACATATCAATAAAATGGGGGGAAAAAGGCTCAAACTTGGTCAACATGGAAGCTTGTGCTAAAGCACTGCAAGAGGTTCTGGTTGCTCTGCTTGAACATCTCCTAGTCAACAAACATTCCCTTCCAAAATGGCCATCCCAAAATTGCCTTCATAAATTTACCTCTGAGATCAGGCTGGGCCTGGTTGGAGGGACAGGTCGCATTCTTGTCCTCGGCCCCTCCCCTTTCTCTGTGTGTCCAGTGGAGGACAACCATGCATGGAATGATGCCTCTGAAGTCATGAGCTAAACAAGGCCCTCTTCTGCTAAGTTGCAGATGTCCAGTGTTGTGTCCACTCATGAGAAAGTGGCCAAGGCAGTCTCCCATGTTGGAGCATTCCATCCCTGGTATTCTTGCTCTTTTGATGTTTTCCTGAAATGCCCTTCCTTTCCAAATTCTGATTCTTCCCTTGCCTCCCTCACCTTCCTGACTCCTGCTCATCCATCACAATTTAATTAAAGGCCTATTCCCAGGCAGACTCTTTGTCACTCCAGTCAGGCTTAAAATGCCCCCCTGCCCCACCCTGATACTGTCAGCGTCTCTCTCACTGCCAGCTGCCAGAGGACTGCGCTTAGCAATGATCTGGGATACACAAAGGTGTTTGGGGTCAAATAGACACTTGCTGGCAGTGTGACCTGGCCAGGCAGTTTACATCCTCTGTGCCTCAGTTTCCTCATGTGTGACTGGAGCACGTGTGCGGTACCACCTCCTTTAGACAGTGGTTAGGATAGTGAGAGAACACATGCAGCATGTCTAAAACAAGGCCTGAGACAGAATTATCGGAAGGAAGCTCAACTTCTTTATTATTATCGTAACTCCTGGTTTATCTTTCTACTTTTCAAAACAGAGTTTTGATGGAGAAAACTCATGTTTGATTTCATGATATTTTCTCAGCATCCAGCACATTGCCTGGAACCTAGCAGACACTCAGTGAATACCCATTGATTTATCAAGTAAATATTAACGGGATAAATGAAATCCCAGAGTTAAAATTTTGCTTTTAGGGTCCACTAATGAGTAGGACTGTCCCGATTCTATAGTTTTTTCCTACTTGCATACAGAATGTCGATGGCATCTTATTAACTTGTTGTCCACAGGCTCACGGTTCCTTGAGTTGAGCATATTCCACTCCTGACAGAAGGGCACACTGTAGTTAATTAACAGCGCTGCTATTTTGGAGAGCAATGTGAAGGCATGCACTGTGACATAATTCCTTTGAGACACATGCAGAGAAACAAAATTTAAATTCCTATCAGAAAGAGATCAGAAAGCCTAACAAATGAAAGGGGAAGAAAGTTAAGTGAGAATTTGTAAGAGTTTGAGTGAGGAAATTGTCTTAGTTAGCTTCTTTTGTTCCTGGAATCAAATACCTGACACCCACAACATACGGGAGGAAAGGTTTATTTTAGCTTATGGTTTCAGGAAACCTCAGTCCCCATAGGTCTGCTGGCAGTGATGGAAAGGTCTGGTAGAGGGCCTTGCTGAAGAAGAGCTGTTAATCCCATTGTGGACAGGAAGCAGAGAAAGTGAGGCGGGGTGGGACTACCATGTTTCCTTCCAGGTCATGTTCCAGTGATCCTTCCGTTCCAGGTCAAGCCCAAGTGGTCCACCTGTTCCAAGCAGGCTTCACCTCTTAACAGTTTAGGAAATCTATGGATTTGCCCCCATAATTTAAACACCTTCCAATCTTAGGGGACATTCCAGATCCAAACCATAGCAGAAACCACCTATCTAGAGCCCTGTGGTGGTAGCAGCCACTGTGGTGAGACAGGCATGTGGAGGCTGCTGAGGGAAGAAAAGGCCTGAGGGTCCCTTTCTCACAGCCAGGGGTCCTGACAGGGAATACTGGGATGAAAAGATGTGACTACAGAAGTGGCAGCAACTCTCGCTCTGATGTTTTAATCCGTACTCTTTGTGGAAGAAGTTAAAAATCAAACAGCAAAATAATTTCGAGGCATCTCAAAAATTCTAGGCCTGAAAGACAAGAGTTATTGAGTTTTTGCCCCAGAGCACACATTCAAGACTCCCTGACTCTGTGTTTTCTGAGTTGCAACTCTGATTGGCCCAAGTACACTGTCTTTTCGCTCAATCGCTTCGTGCCTCAGTTTCCCCTATGATGTCTTGTCATTTTCACAGAACTGCTTCTCATTTACTTGGAAGAAGTTTCTCCCAGATACAGAGATCTGCCTGCATCCCCATCAGAAGTGTTCTAGTGGGGGTGTCGTGTAGCGGTGCACGTCTGATATCCAACATGTGGGGATCTCAGAAAGATATTTTCAATGTTATGGTTACTAGCAGGTATGGGGGTTTCTAAGGAGACACCTGCCTCAAATCTGTGCTTTGAATGTCTCACAGGTCTTTACCTGAAGCTAGCTCTATGACAAAGACTGTAAGCCATGTGACAAGCATGAGGCTATAATTCAGCCTCTGCCACAGAGCTGTCATATTGTGTGATGATCTGCCGGACTTTGAAAACATCTCTGAAGATCTTCTTGATCAGAAATAAGTGAAATCCTTTGATATGAATGCTGAGTAGAAGCAACTGCCCTCTGGACCTGGGCTGCCTTCTTTCCCACCCAGGCATAAGTTTACAAAACACAGATAGAGAGCAAGGATGGGAAAATCAAAGAATTTTATGTACACTTAGAGAACTTCTCAAATACAGAATCATCAGTTTCTTTTTGAGTCAGGAGATATTTCTAAAATGTTACCCAGCTAATGTAGAATCCAGAAAATAGTCTGACTCAATTAGGTTTTGCTGAGGGAAGTGAAAATCTATTTTTAATAATTCTAATCCATAATTCAGTGAAGAGAGGATTTTAATGAATTAACTTTAACTTAGGGCCAGAATATCCTCGGTCTCCCTTTCAATCAGATCTGGCTCGGATCAGATCTGCAATGTAAAACTTTGGGAAGATAATTATAGTACCCACTAGACATTGAGATCAATGTTTTCATGATTATCTATGTTTTATCATCATGTATTAGTCAGTTCTTGCATTACTGGGCACAACACCCAGCACTCACACTTTAAAGGAGGACATGGTTAATTTGGCTCATGTTTTAGGGGCATTCAGTCAATGGTTTGTTGGCTTCAAGGCAGAGGTATCATGGCAGAAGGGTGTGGAGGAGCAAGCTATTTTGTTCATGGTGTTGGGAACAGTGGCAGAGAGGAAGAAGCAAAGAGTAAGACAAGGACCCCAGGCTGTAGCTCCATGGCCCACTCAGGAGTGTGCTCCACTGATCCCTCCTAATTGCCACACATCATAACAACTCCCATAAATTCACATCTCCACTTCACAGGTCAGGTAACTGAGACCCAGTAAGATTAAGCAACTCACCCTGAATTTGGATGTAAACTTCAGTATGCTAACTCTAAACTCTTTTCCCTTCTGTTATATGACAGTGTACCATTAAAAACAAATATCCAGAGATCTTGCCTGTATCTTAAATCTGTGCTTTGAATGTCTCACAGTTCCTAATTGACACCAGTTACTGCAGCAGCCCTGAGGCACCCACGTAGCCATGCCCAGGCCCCCACTAGCACCTCTGAGCCCACTTGGCTGGGCCTGATTGGCACCTGTTGCTACAGGAGCCTGGAGGCATCCAGGTAGCCATGCTCCGACCTACACCAGCATCTTTGAGCCCACGGGGCTGGACCTAATCAGCACCCATGGCTGTGGCAGACCAGAGGCATCTAGGTAGTCATGCTCATACTCAGACCCCCACCAGCACCACGCAGCCCATGTGGCTGGGCTTAAGCATCCATCACTGGCCAGAGGCATCCATATAGTTGTACCCAGACCCTTGCCATCACCAAGAGCCCACGGTGGCTGGGCCTAGCCTAACTGGCATGTGTTGCTGGAGCCTCTTGGAGGTTCCCAGGCAACTGCTCAGGCCTACACCATCACTGCTGATGCTGCCACTGCCACTGGGGACAGAGCCTATACCCCTACACTAGAGGGCTTGACTTGCCTATGGTACTACTGATACAGATGACTTATGGAAAGAGCACCCACTAGAAGCTGCTGAATGGGCTGGAAACAATGCTCAGCCATTCAAAAAATTCTCCTGTAACAGTGACTGCACAGAATGCCATCAGGCTAAAAGATCTAGTGCCCAGTGCCTGCTTCACATAAAAACTACAGGGGCATCCTGCTCTGCACTCTCCATCCATGCCATTCACAACCTTGCATGATTCACCTGATGGCGAGAGGGTGCCAGGACTGACAGCTTCATCCAAAGCAGAAAAGCCTTTTTAAGGTGGACAAAGTAGTTAGTAACTGTCAGGCCTGAAAGTACAATGTAGGTGAGCTGTAATGAGGAATCCCACTCAGTGATACAGTCAGCATATTGCATAGCCAAAGAACAACACTCTCCACTAGCAGAATACAGAGGCTGCTTAAAGGCCTGCCACTGCAAATCAAAGGAACACTCAACAGCAAGATGAGAAAACAAGGGGACAAGGTGTCACAGAAAGCCCCAAGCTCACCAAGGGAGACCCAGATAGAACCAGAAGAACAGCTAAAATCCCTAAACTTTGAAAAAAAATTAACCTGCTGGCACAATACAAGACAGACTCAGACAACCCACTACACAAGATACTTATGGAATATAAAAAAGATTTAGCCCAAGGAATCAAGGAGGAAACAAACACAAAACTAACAGAGATGCAAAAGTGAATATAGGAAATTAATGACAAATTCACTAAAGAATTGCAAAAATATAAAAAGATAAAGGAAGAGCATCAGGAGATGAATACCTCTATGGAAAGTTCAGGAAACAGAATGATGCCTGATGAAGAGAGAACTTCTGATTAAGAAGACAAGATCGAAATAATGGTCCAGACTGTTAAAGACCATGAAATAATTCAAAGTCAACGGGGAAATGGAACACAACAGATTATAGAAGACTCAAAGATGCTTAACCTCAAGATAGCAGGAATATAAAAAAAAAGGGAAATCCATACTCAAGTTTTAGGGAACCTATTTGCTGAAGTTACAAGAGAAAACTACCCATACACAGAAAGTGAAACAGACTTGCAAGTGTGGAAGCATACCATGCACCCACTAGACAGGACCAAAATAGAAGCTCCCCTAGACATATTATGATAAAAATTACTGAGATACAATGCAAAGGCAGAATTCTAAAAGCTGTAAGAGAAAAGAAGCAGGTTATATATCAAGGCAGGGTAACAGCAGACTTCTCAACATAAATTCTCAGGGCCAGAAGAGCCTGGAGTGAAGTCAAGGCCCTAAAGATAGTAACTGTCAACCAAGACTCCTGTACCCCCAAAAATATAATTTAAAAATGACAATAAAATATGACAAAGGAACCTTGAAGAAATTTATGACAACCAAATCAGCACTACAGAAAAAGGTCTGTTGGATAGGGAAACAGGGAACAACCACAACAAAGAACACAGTGGTAGGTTTATCTTTTATAAAGAGGACACCTAAAATATAAGTAAACAGAAGAATTCAATATTCATAGGATGACAAAATGCCAGGACCTAAGATTCACATATCAATTATAACAACAAATATTAATGGCCTCAACTCACTAGTCAAAAGACATAGACTGGCTAGCTGGATTAAAGACATAATCCAAACATCTGTTGTTTGCAAGAGACACATTTCAAATATGGAGATAAACATAGACTCAAAGTGAAAGGCTGGAAGTCTATATTGCACCCAGCTGGGGGACAGAAAAAAAAGCAGGGGTGACACTCTTCATTGACAAAATGGACTTTAAGCCAAGACCAGTCAAAGAAGACCAAGAAGGTCACTTCATTCTTGTAAAGGGAACAATCCACCAAGAGGAATTGATAATCATAAACATTTATTCCCGAAGGATGATTCTCCCAACTACATAAAACAAAGGCCATTGGACTTCAATAAACAGATAAACTCCAACTCTATAATAGTAAGGGGCTTTAATATCCCTCTTTCCCAGAAGACAGGTTAACTAGACACAAAATCAGCAAAGACATAGCAGATCTGAACTATGTCATAGAAGAAATGGATCTGACAGACATACAAAGTTTTTAATCCATCAACAACTGAATACACATTCTTCTCAGCTGCCCATGGAACAGTTTCTAAAACAGACTACATTAAAGGCCAAAAAATAAGCTTAAACAGATATTAGAAAGTTGACATAAGTCCATGTACCTTGTCAGATCATAGTGGAATAAAACTAGAAATTAACTACAATTCAAACAAAAGAGTTAACTAGGGAATGAATAGTACTCTTCTAAATAAACATTGGATTACAGAAGAAATCAAGGAAGAAACAAAAATGTTTACAGAGACAAATGATAATGGTAGCACATCACAACATAACCTCTGGGACACAATAAAGGCAGTGTTAAGAGGGAAATTCATTTTCATAAATGCACAAATAAAAAGAACTGAGCAAGCCCAAATGAATAATCTAAACAAACAACTCAGGGTCCTAGAAAACCAAGAACAAGTCAACTCCAAAGCTAACAGAAGGAAAGATCAGAGCAGAAATTAATGAAATAGAAACTAGAAAACGGTTGGTTTTTTGAAAAGATAAGTAAGATTGATAAACCCCTTGCTAAACTCAAAAAAGAAAGAGAAAACCTACATCAATATAATCAGGAATGAAAAAGACAAAATTACAACAGATAACAAGGAAATCCAAAGGATAATAAGAAATTACTTTGAAAATCGGTACTCCCAATAAATTTAAAACTTGAAGAAATGGACAAGTTCCTAAACACATATCAACCATCAAAACTGAAAGAAGAAGAAATTAAACATCTGAATAGGGCTATATCCACCTTTGAAATCTAGGAAATAATAAAAACACTTCCAACCAAGAAGAGTTCAGGATCTTATGGATTCCTAGCAGAATTCTATAAAAAAATTCAGGGAATATTTAATACCAATGCCCACCAAAATTTTTCAAGAAATTGAAAAAGGAAGGAAAATACCCAAAGTCATTTCTTGAAGCAAGCATAACTTTCAAAACCAAACAAAGGCCCAATAGAAAAGAAACCTATAGGCCAATATCCCTAATGAATATAGATGATAAAATACTCAATAAAATCCTTGCCAACAGAATGTGGCAAATGACAAAGAAGATTATACACCATGACCAAACAGGCTTCATTTCAGAGATTCAGGGATGGTTCAACTTACACACATCAATAAATGTAATACACCACATTAAGAGATCCAAAATAAAAATCATATGATTATACCAATAATGCAGATGAAGCATTTGACAAAACCCGACACCCATTTATGATAAACACTCTGAAGAAAATACGAACATGAAAATACCTCAACATGATTCAAACTATTTACAACAACCCCTCAGCCAACATAATCCTAAATAGAGAAAGACTGTAAGCATTCACTCTAAATTCAGGAACAAGACAAGGATGTCCACTGTCATCCCTACTATTAACATAGTGCTTGAAATTTTGGCAAGAACCATCAGGCAAGGGCAAGGAATAAAGGCAGTACAAATTAGGAAAGAAGAAATAAAGCTACCCCTGTGTGCAGATGACATATTGTACATACAAGACCCCAAAATTCCACCCAAAGACTCTTAGAACTGATAAATAAATTCAGCAAAGTAGCAGGTTACAAAATCCATATCTACAAGTCAATAGCATTCCTACACGCCAATAGTGAATCCAAAGAGGAAGAAATCAAGAAAACAATGGCTCTCACAATAACAGCAACAACAAATACTTAGGGATAAGCCTCAGCAATAGGTGGAAGACCCACACAGAAGACTACAAACCCCAGAAGAAAGAGACTGAAGAGGACTTTAGTCCTATCTTCCCAGATAGGAAGAACTAACATTGCCAAAATGGCCGTACTTCAAAGGTTCTATACAGATTCCATGCAATATCAACTATTTTCTTCACTGAACTAGGGAAAAAAACCCAACTTTTAATATTTATATGGATAAATATAAAATTTATATTTTTAACTTTGAAAATTCCATGTTTCATAAGTATGAGCACAAATAGGGAAGATATTCCACTGGATAATACTGGGAAGTGGATTTGGGATCACTCTTGAACTAGATCTAGGAGCATAAGCGCTCAGATAATGGGGCTGCAGTGCAGGGACGGCCCAGCAGGCGCCCGAGATGCCATCGGACAAGGGGACACAGAGTCCTTGATCTTGCAGCGTCTGACTTGCCGCAACAGCCAGGAGAGCCTGGCATTTGTAAATACGCATCTAACCCTGAAGGCTGCGGAGTGTAAATTCCCGAAGGAATTCAGGCCCTGAGGATGAAAGGGCCAAAAGGCAGGATGTGTTCCTGGGACGTAGCGAGCCCTGTCCTCCTCCACACAACAGCCACACTCCCTAAATCGGACAGGCTTCCCTTCCATGTTCGGATCCAAGGCCGGGGAGCTAAGCGAAGAGTCATCGGCCGTGGGTCAGCCTCCGTTGGTTTCGCTATCCTTGCCTAAAAACACTCGGAACCTGCCCTTTTCCAGGGTGCGTGGGTGCCAGGACTTCTGCTGGAACACTGCGCAACACCAGCATTTCACCTGGCAGCAGGCTGCCGAGGCTGCCACAGTCAGGCACGTTCTTCTATTCATTGTGTCCGCGTTCCTTCCTTTTATCCCTCGGGCTCCCTCTTTGTCAGATCGCGTGACACACTTGACCCAGCTCCTTGGAAATCAGCCACACTGTGGGAGCGGAGTGCTCTCATCTTCCTGGATCGCCCTTGTGAGCACCAGTGCAAGGACCTGCCTCCTTGGGAGCACCCTGAGGACGGCGCCTCGAGTTCGCTTTTCCCGCTTCTACCCCTAGGGGAGCTCCCCGTGGTACCGTCACCCTAGCGACTTCACCCCAGCCAAGAGTGTCTGCTCCTGAAATGACGGAACAAATACTCACATTTGAGCTCCAGCTTGATGAAGTCTGTGTTCCCCAGATTTTCAAGAAACACTCCCCGGGGGATTAATGTCTTGAAGTAGAAAGAGATGTCTGCACTGGTTTCCCCTTGGAAAGTGGAGAAATGCAGGTAGGATGATGGATTTGGGAAAGAGGCAGCATTCCAGTAATTCCCTGTCGGAAGAAAAAGAAAAACAGGTTAATTGATGGGGTAATCACTTAAACGACACCCGTTTCCTGGGGATTACTAATCTGCATTAGCTAGTCTTAGTTTCTTTCATCCTTTTTTCTTGGTAGTACTGCAAATTGAGCCCAGCACCTTCACACTGAGCTGAGGCCTCAGGCCTCTTTTTACTTTTGATTTTGAGACAGGGTCTCCCTAAATCATCACTAAGTTGCCCAGGCTGGGCTCGAACTTGCCATCCTCCTGCCTCAGCCTCCCAGAGTGCTGAGATGTCAGGCCGGCACCACCACAACTTGTATCCTATTGGGAAGGGATTTGTACTAAATCTCCACAGACGGATCTCTGACTTTCTTAAAGTCACATGGACGTGCATATAAAATATTTTATGTACAGTATATATGTTAGATTTAAGAAGCACAACTTAAGTACAATTAATAAAATTTTAATGTATGTAAGTTATATAAATATGTGACTGCTAGCTGATGTTCCTGTCAAGAGTGGTTCTGGAGGAACGTGGGGAGGAAGTGTGAGGAGAGGCCGAAGGTGAGAGAACCCCCTGGCACTGAGTGTGTGTGTGGGGGGCTGTTTTATCCTTGTGACCGTGTGCTGGTGGCCCTGGGCCAGATAATGACGGGGTGAACGGAGCCTTTCGTCTCTGCGTGTGCTTTGCATCCACCTCTGCCTTGGCGCAGCCAGCGCCTGGTCCTGCATGAGCGGGTGCTCAGTCATCTGGCGCAGATGCTCCAGGGATGCAGCCGGGGAGTGAGAAGTTCTGAAGAAATAGGAGCTAGGAAAAGCAGGGAGCAACCTGGCTGGTCCAGGGCGGCTTCCTCACCCTGCCTGCCCTAATCCTCAGAAGTGAGCTGCCCAAAAGGGGCCATGTCTGAGCCAGGCGCACTGGGGCACATGCCTGTAACCCTAGCACTGAAGAGGCAGAGGCAGAAAGATCCTGAGTTTGAGCCCAGCCTAGACAACTTAGAGATTTAGCAAGATCTTGTCTCAAAATAATAGTAAAAAAAATGGTCTGAAGACAAAATTATGTGCAAAGGCCCTGGTTTCAATTCACAATACCACCACCATAAAAGGAAGTCCCTACCCTACCAGTTCCTGGGGACCCCAACGAAATTCTGATCTGTGTGTGGGAGATCTTACCGGATGGGAAGTGATGAGCTGAGCCCACCCAAGTGTCCCCAGCAGCCTCTACCTGGGAGCTCTGGGGATTACACCATGGTACCAGCCTCCCTTCCACATCTATTTCCTGACAGAGAGGGGCAGCCAGCGCCCATGGAGAATAGCAAGTCAGGAGACACAATAAAGACGCCACGCTGGCAGATGCAGATTCTGTTAGGGGTGGTGGGCCAAGAAGTCAATCCGAAACCACAATGTGGCTGTCAACTGCGTTTCCAGAGGAGAAATTCCTTTTCAGTGGGCACATTTCTGAGTACATTTACTACCACAGAGTAAGAATACATGGTCATGTTTTAAAGCAGCTACTAAAGACTTCAGCTTTACTACTAAGTCCAAAATGTTTTTTTTTTTCTTAAAGACATTTACTCTATCTTTCCTTGAAAGAGCAGAATGAACTGAGTTCACTGCATCAGTTACTGTTCAGACACAAATTACATTCTTCCCTTTCTGTAATGAAAGTCACACATATATATTAAATTCAACTACTATTTTACAATAGTTCCCTTTGTATTAGAACTGCTATATGTGAGCCACAATTTTAAGTTAAACACCATATTTTCTCTTGTAGGAGATACAAAAATGGCTTGTCATTTAGTTAATGCTATTTGGTTTTATTTTTAGAGATCTCTAGATAACCTCTGTACATAACCTATGCACATTTACTTTAAAACACTTCTAGATTACTGATACTACCTATTGCAATGCAACTATGATGAAAATGCTTGCTATACTTTATTGTTTAAGGAATAGTGACAAGAAAAAATTGATATGCATTCAGTATGTACAGAATTAAAATATTTTATTTACATGTGCTGAGTCCAAGGATGCAGAACCTATAGATGTGGAGGCTGACTGCATTTGATTGGTTAATGTACAAAGTCTCTAGCGAGGAGTGCAGTGGTGGCTTCAAATTGTTCAAGCTTGCTGGGCACTGTGGTACGTTCCCATAATCCCTTCATGCTGGAAGGGTGAGGCAGGAGGATCCTAGCTGGAGCTCAGTCTTGGCAACACAGTGACTTATTATTATTATTATTATTTTTTACTGTTTATATTACACATCCACTAAGTTGTTGAATTCATGCACACAAAGTTCATAATATTTCCTTAGGCTCTGATGTTATCTGAGTGTAAGGGCCTATCTCTGATTTTAGCAGCCAATACCTAGCCAGGAGAGCAGTGTAAAATACCTTCACAAGTGCCTCAATTAAAGTATAGGTAGCTGTGGTCATGGTGGGAGTGGTAGAGGGATCAACAATTCTTAGGGTGTCTCCAAAAATCTTAGTGTAGTTTTACATTTTTTTATAATGCAAAATCATAACTTTCAGTTAAAAAATAGGCCTGTTTCTTTTAGGGAATAAGAATAGTATACAATATTAGGTTGGATAATACTGAATTTTTTTTTCTTTTGTGGTACTAGGGATTGAGCTCAGAGCCTTGACATTGAGCTACATCCCCAGCCCGTTTCTGATTTCAAGACAGGATCTTGCTAAGTCACTAAGTTGCCCACGCTGGATTCAAATTAGCAATCCTCCTGCCTCAGTCTCCCAGCGTGCTGGGTCTATAGGCCTGCATCGTCACACCAGCTTAAAAAAAGGACTCTTCCTTCCTTGAAGTTGCTATTCCTGGAGGCCTGAACTTTCTTTGGGGTCAGCTTCTGCCTTCCTAAAGGGCTAGAGTAGTGCAAGATAAATCTCCTGTACTAGCAAATGAAGGACTCTTGAGAAAAACTCAATCAAGTGGGTAACTTTCTCACCCATAAGAGAGACCATCCCAAGGACGAGGCTTGTCCTAATGGGTTGAGAGCCCTTCAACAGCCTGAGTGATCAAGTCCCCAGCCATCCTTCAGCGTCAAGCAATGCAATTCTCTCTCTTTAGGCTATATCCCCAAGACAGGAATGTAATTAACATTCCAAAGTTTCAATTTAATCAAATATATTCTTATTTTCTGAAACGGTGATGTATTAACAGAAGGGTGGTTGTCTAAAATGATTCTGGAAAAAGGGAAGTTAAAAGTAAAACATGTCAGTATTTATTTGAGGTCCAGTTCTGGTTATGCAGACAAATATCCCTTGAGAGGAGACGGGCAGTTCAATCAGTTATTCTAGTTTGATGAAACATCTCCGCAGACCTCAATTCCATTTGTTCTAATTCTATGCTCACTAAGCAACTTCAATCTAATTTAGTTTCTTGAATGGACTTACTCTAGGAAAATCATGCCCTATACAAATGGTGTTTACCAGGATCTTGGAAATGTCTGCATTATTACATGCTAACTTTGGAGTTGTCAGCTCACTGGGTAAATTTATTAAATCCATATTTTTGGCCAGCAACTGTAGAGATGCTACTCTGGATTAGGTTGGTGGCAACCAAGTTGAAGCATCCAGTCCCAGGCTACTGTGGGTAGCCCCCTGGGGCACAAGCAGAGGATGCTGGACCTTCTACTTACATGTTCCTAAGAGCTCATCATTATATGCCAGGCTCAGTGGTGCAGGCCTGTGATCCCAGCACTCTGGAAGGTGAGGCAGGAGGATCACAACAATTTCAAGCCCAGCCTGGATAATGTAGCAAGACCCTGTCTCAAAACAAAACAAACAAACCAACCCCCCAAAACTGCTAGGATATAACGCAGGGTAAAGGCTCTGGGCTCGATCCCTGGTACCGCAAAAAACAAAAGAGAAAAAAAGCTTATCCTTCCACATGGGGATTTCAGTTATACTTTGCACTGTACCCACTATGTGATTCCATTGACATGCAGACTGAATTTCTAGGCAAACATGCCTTGGCGGTGTGTGAGGTTACAGTTAACATAAGAGTTTGGGAATGTTGCAGCCCCAGACCCTGACAACCCTTCCTGAGTCCTCTTTGGAAGAGTTAGTTGGCCAGTTGGGATTTGGGGCTATGATAAAATACCACAAGAGCTTTTCCCTTTGCTCCTCATACTTCATAATGTGGGGAGATGATGGCATTATTATTACGTGTTTTTACTGCTTCCCGTTGGCTAGAAGCTAGACAAATCCAGTTCACCTCTGTAACCTTTGTCCTCAGAATGTAGTCAGTGCTCAGTAATTGGTCAATAAAGGCCAAAAGATCAGTGCTTCCCTCACTTCTATCCAATTCTACTCCATATGCAAAACGCTCCTGGGATAAAATACGCTTCCTGGTAACCCGAGTATCGGAAGATGCCAGACAAATATAAACAAAGCCGATGCTGCCTTAGCATCAGCCTGTAGCTGGACACTGCTTGCACGAGCCCCAGAGCTTTCCTCACGAGTGACTTTGTTCCTATTATTCCCTACAGACTTCATTGAGCAAATGCCACACACTTGCAAGACTGATGGGCTCATAACCTTTCTGCAGTTGAGATCTCTGCAACTTGTACTTGCTTTCAAGGTCAGGGTTATGGAGGGTGAAGCACACAGGATGAGAATACCAAGTTGGAGCCGGGAAAGAGATCCTCTCTGAGGCAAGGAGTGAGCCACAGCAGGTGGTGTGGATAGGTGTGAGGCGACCAGGTTGGGAAAGGAGAGGGAAGGTATGCTGTAGAGTTGGAATGAGTGCCGGGACTGGAAGTATCCATCAACAGTCCCAGAACAGTGATGCAGGTACGAAGAGTCTGGGATCCAGCTCCAAGCAGGAGCCTCAGCATTCAGAAGCTTGGCAAAATGGTTGGGAGACACTGCAAAGCTCTTGAAGGTAGAAAACGAGTCAATCACACCAGAATCTCTTAAAGAATATGCTGGACAAAGGCGAGGCTTATCTCGTGTGATAACAGGACACAGAAAGCCACCCTGAATCCACTTTCTCTAGCTCAGTGTTGGAGAAAACCCTGGGACAGCACACAAGGCCTGGATGGTGTCCAGCAGCACCATAAACACGGTATACCCAAAGCCAAAAATGCAATATCAGAAATCGACCCCATATGGATACGCACCCATCCTTTAAGTTCAGCGTAATTTTGGGGAAAAAGAAATCCATCCACATTCTTTAAGAGATGCTGACTCCAATATGGCCAATGGTCATTTGGTAGGAGATTCTAACTTAGAAGTTTCTAAGGAAGTTTTCTGCTCGGCAGCCTTTCCTTTTAAGCCCACTTTTCATTTCTTACAAAGTGTCATATGGGCACGGTTATAAAAGTCTAAGGGTACTAGAGGCGCAGGACAAAATTCAGATCTCTTTTCCCCCCATCCTCTCCAATCTAATTCCTTAGACACAATCCCTTCTACCACCTTGACCTCTTCCTGTCTCCCTCTCTATTTAAAACATATGTTGTATGTATTTAACCACTTATCCTTTACAGATTTTTTTCTATTGATTTTCCTAGATCCAGCAAGAAGACTCAGTGCTTTTCTGTGTCTGTGCCCTGTCTCCTCTTCAATATTCTTACAAAACAGCCAAATTACAGATTTTAGGTTCTCCTGAAATTCAGTGTTTATAACTTGTAGGATTATATAAACATTGCCCAGACACGAGCCACGTACTAACATTCAATTGCAATTTCTTTTTGTGCGTAATGTTTTGTTTGCCTAAAATCAATAACATTTGTTGCCTTTGCTTACTTTTCCATGTGCCTGCCATGGGTTCTTTCCAAATTTTCCACCCCACTGGTGGATTTTTTCAACCATTTCCTGACACAAACCCCTCAGACACCCTGGCAGTCACATTCTTGTTTGCTGCAGGTGTCTTCCACCTCACTGGGATCTCTCTGAACAGCTTCTTTCCAGAGTCGCTGCTGAGCTTTTGACCTGGGACCTCTCTACCCACCGCTGGCACCCCTGGAAAACTTCAGGACCCTGTGATGTCCTCTTTCAAGTGTGTCCACTCATTTTCTTGGCACACATTTGCAGATAACTTCTTGAGACACTTGAAGTTAACTTTCCATGTCCTTGTTTTTCCAGTGAGCCATTAGTTGACTTTCACACTTCACTGAGAAATTCCAGGAAGCACACACACACATTCTCTCTCTCTCTCTCTCTCTCTCTCTCTCTCTCTCTCTCTCTCTCTCTCCCTACCCCCCCAGGATCTTCATTTCTCTTAAATGAAACTTCCTATGACTGCTCTGGTGTGGATCGTTCCTCCATGTCAGGTCTGGAACTTTCACTGTTTCTCCGATTCATCCTTCCTAAACACGTACTAATTTTAGATGTGTATTCCTCTTTTTTATCTATTTACTTTGAGTTCTACTCCCTTGGGCATTCCCTTAGCATTAATTGCTATTGTGTTTTGGTGGAAGCTACTGTGTTTTTAATTTCCAAGTATTATTTTTTGTTTTCTGATCATCCCTTTTTCCTCCATAATGTTAGTTTTTTAAAAAAAATGCAGTATCTTAGTATCTTCTCTTACCACTTTGTGAATATTACTATTATTATTTTTTGGTTATGGGATCCAGCCCAGGGCCTTCACACCTTCACATTGACCTACATCCCCTTGATTTTTGAGTTTTGAGACAAGTTTTGCTAAGTCGTTAAGTTGCCCAGGCTGGGCTTGACCTTGTGATCCTCCTGCCTCAGTCTCCCAGAGTGCTAGGGTTACAGGCCTGCACTACTGGGCCCAGTTTCTGTGAACATTAATTTAATTTTCAAAAATTTTCCCTGCCTTCTGCATCATTTGTTTCTTTCAAGATCCTCTGCTCACTCTGCTGGTGATTTTGGACTTCTGACTTTCAGTCCAATGAGGTTTCTTCTTCCCCAAGGGAGGAGCGGGACTACTAGCAAAGGTAGAGACAGTGGCTGGAGGAGTCTTCTGGGCTGACATAAGGGCTAGTGGGCAGCCGTCGGTCACGTGAGTGGCCGCTGTGGTGACTCTAGCTTCTGAAGGCCTAGTTCATTTTCATCTGGATTTAGTAATTTCATCTGGCCATCAAGTGGCCTGTGTACTTGGACAGTCCTGAGAAGCATATCTATAAATTCTGCTTTAAATGGAAAATGCTTTCCAATATAAATACCAGCTTTGCAGAAACTAATTACACTACAAATTATTAGTGACCTGAAGGTTAAAATTTGATTCTTCCCTGAGTTATGCAATGAGTTTTCAATTGTTTAGTATGGGCTGGGTGCTATTTGTAATAAACCAGATGGCTTCATTTGCATGCACATTTCAGTCTATTTGCAGAGGCTTCCTTATGGGCAGAAAAAAATTTACTTTCTTAATTAAACCTCTTTGTACATTCAGGTGAGGAAAGACTAGGTTTGTTGAGAGCTAAGCCTCAGCTCCCTGGATAAGTCAACTTCAAAATGGAGGGCTTCACGTTCACGTGGTGCCCTTGGCCTTGAGTGTGCTGCCACTTCGGCAGTGTTTCAGCCTCTTCAGTCAGCCTCTCCCACTGCTGCGGCCACAGAGGGGAACACTGTTGTGGGAGGAGTCAATGATACTACAATCATTCCACCTTGTGTCTCTTTCTGATTTGGTTCTTTGGGGCTAGAATGTGGAAGAGATGTTCCCCCTCCCCCCATGGGACACAACTATGCTTGTGTATCCCTGAAGGTCAAGTTTCTCTGGATAGTTTTTGTAATGAGATGAATAAGACCTACATTCTAATGTAGGACTTAGGATTATTAATGTAGGTCTTCAGGATTATTCCTAAATAGTCATGGAAACTATCCCATGTTGAATCCACTCATGGTGCATATAAATATACGTGGCATGGAAGAGTTTTTTTTTTTTTTTTGAAAGCTTGAAACAGCTGTGTGTACTTGGATGCTGGAAAACTGAGAGTAAGTCTAAATTTTCCTATAAAGCTCTTCAGGTCCTCTACATGAGGTCTGTAAATTTTCTACCTTTCTTTACTGGGGTGGTTACTCATACATAATCAAGCTCAAGTGTGTTGGGGTTCAGAGTTAGCAGTTACTAATCAGAAGTGGAGAAATGAGGAACTAGGGGTGGTAGAAAATTTTGAGCATTCTGTTCTTCACTTAAATCTTGATCTTGAGTAAGGCCCCGATGGTTTCTATGTGAACAGTCTCAAGAAAGGAGGGCCTAGCAAGACAAATGCTCCTGAATACTGACAAACAGGCTGGGAGAGACTGGCTTTTTTCAAAAAGACAACTCTATACTATATCCTACATCTTGCCTATGGAAGTTGTAGGACAAATTTATATCCACTCTACGCAGGTTGATAATAAAATTTCCCAGGAGCTGTAGCCCTGAAAGCAGCCAGAAGGTGAAATTGGGAATTGCTTAGCTTTCAAAACTCATAGTGACCCAGGGACGAATGGTTTTCTTCTCTCTTTTTTTCTGAGTGATATCACCATCTCATGATTCTGACTAGTGATTTCCAAATTATGAGTACTGTTAGATCTCTACTGTGAACTTAAAGTTAATATATGCATTTCTTGTTGAATAGCATTATCTTGATGACCTACAAGTAGCTCACCTTCTAAGCATCTGAAAATAAACACTTTTTTTTCTCTACAAATGTAATAGCTCAGTCTGTCTGCAATATTCTCCACTTCAGAGGGTGGGGCTTTCCTCACTCCGCCACTCAAGCTTGGAGCCTGGGGTCATGCTTTGGAGCCTGGTTGCATCCCATGGCTCTGGTCTGTACCTCAGAAATGTTCTGCAGCCTATCTCTTTCCTCCACGCCTTCTCTCGCCTTGACTCGGCATTGACTCTTGCCTGGGTGCTGCCACAGCCCCGAACTTGGCTCTGCCTGGATGTTGCTCATATGTTGTGGTTGATCTGGAGGGCCCCCTACAGCCTCATGTGCCTACAGATACTATATACTGTTGGGAGGGGGTCCCTGGCTGGAAGGGACGGGTGCTTGGGACTTGATCTAGAGGGCGTGTTGCTGGTTCCAGCTTCCTCCCAGGCTTGTCTCTGGTCTGCCATCCTGTGAGGGTCTCTGTCTCCAGCTCTGGCTCCCACCCTGCCATGGGATTCCACCATTTTCCACCCACCCACCTGTGAATGGACTGGACCTTCCGAAACTGTGAGCTAAAATCAATCTTTCCTCCTTAAAGTTGTTCTGGCAACTAAAAATAACTGAGGAATCCTGTTAAATCTAGACATTAGAAAGCTGGCAAGGAGTCTGCACAAAACGCAAGGCTGGCCATTTTGCTCTTCCACAGATGACCCTAATGGTACCCAGTGATTGCCTGTAGGGTACACTGCAAGCTCCTCGACCCAGCCAGGCAAGCTGAGGCCCACCCTCGCCCTCAGGTGTGCGTGGAGCCACGTGTTCCTGCTGTTTCCCCACAGCCACTATGTCGTGTGGATTCCCTGTTTCCGTTGGCGTTGTTTCCTCTTCCCGCATCATCTTTGTCTCCAACTTCTCCTTCACTCTAGACTCACACACTTCACCCAAAGTTTTCTTCTTTTCCCACTGTCCTTTTTCAGTACTGGAGACTGGTTCCATGGCCTTTGCAACATCTCTAGCCGTCCCCGCCCCCCCAACACCCCCCGCCTTTTAATTTTGAGCCTGGATCTCAATAAAACACTATGCTGCTCAGGCTGGGCTCAAACTTATAATACTCTTCCTGCCTCAGCTTCCTGGAGCACTGGGATTACAGGTAAATACTATCATGCTTGGCTCTTACTTTATCTTTAAGGCTCAGGTCAGGTTGTACCCCATTGGTGGGGGGGGGGATGCTTCTTTTTCATATACTCCTCTACTCTGCTTGGTTGTGAATTTCTGAGAACCCAGGTGATATTTCCTTTACCTTACTACTAGGAATAACTACCATGATACACAGATATTCAACAAACGTGTACTTTAAAAAGTGAAAAATGTGTTTAGAAATGGGAACCAGTGGTAATCCCACTACCAATTATTCCTATTTGTTGGAGGAATGCGGACATGCCCTTCTGCAAAACCTACTTCCGATAGTTTTTAGAGCTGAAGAATTATTTAGCCTATAAAGACAGAGTGCTTCTAAGCTTGGCATTGTTTAGGCACACTCTTCGGTACCGTTAGCATCTACTTTTTCAAAGATCCAAAGTGCTGGTTGCCTTCATACTGAAGGAACCCATCCAGCAGGAGTGACATGAGTGGACCTCTGTGGTTCTGTGGACTGCCAGCCCCAGGGATACCACTTCTGTTCTTACTGTGATATCTACTTCTGTTGATTTTTTCCTCTCTTTGCGCAGTTGTAATTCATGACCCAATGCCATCAAACTCCCATTTTCCTGTCTGCCTACTGGCACGAAGCACAGTCAAAGCTGAACTGTGCAGGACCGGTACTCACTTGGGCACACACACCTCCATCCAGGAAAGCAGGCTAAATGTGAGGTGGACTTTATGTACTGCCAGACCACAAACTCCCAGAGCCCCACACCCATAGAAGAACAGATTTGACATCAAACCCATTAAATAAGTCAAAAGTGGAAAAAAGCCATCCATTTCCGCAGAGAGATGGTTGTGAATGTTGGACACTGGTCTCTCTACTTGCAGGAAAGTGGACTGATTGGGTCCTTCCAATTATGCTACAAATCACAGCTGTGTTCTTTTCGCTACAGGAAATGAAAAGATTCCCCCGTGCTGTTCCAGGATACTGCTGTTTTCTGCTTGCAGACAGTAATATGGCCTTCATGTCTTGCCAAAGATGTGGGAGGACCAGGATACAGGGAGACAAACCGTAGAGCAAGGGGCATCAGAGGAGGCGGGAAGCGATGTGGCTTTTGAAAACACGCATTCTTTTTAATTGGAAGAGGATCTCCTTCTTCAGAGGGTGCTCATAATGATCTCAAGCAACAGAAGTGTTTGAAAGGCCAATGACGTGTGGTCAAAACAATGCCACTCCTATTTAATAATAATAGAAAAGTAACAAAGACGTGATGCATGTAGGAGTGAGATGGTTGGTTTGGGTTTTGCTGTTTCTTTACTACTTGAGAAGAAGACAGTGGAAAACCAACTCCATTCGACCACTAAGTGAAGGTAACTTCTGGTTTAAAAATGAACAATGCGTCAAAAATAGAAACAGAAGCCGGTGTGCACCTCAGGACAAAAGGACACATTGAGGATACAACTTCACGTGGCACGCTCTATTCTCTGTTGTTGTTTCTGGTGGGAAGTAGTGGAACTGAGACGCAGTGTTGTGTCCCAGGCCAGCTCATGGTAAGAGTGGAATGGATGCAATTTGAGACCATCATGCTTAGCAAAGTGAGTGAAATTCAGAAGGTAAAATACTGCATGGATTCTCTGATAGGAGAGGCATTTTATAGAACCAAATGGGCGTGACAGTAGGAGTTGTGGGGGGATGCGAGAGGGAGTGGGAGGCCCAGTAAGGGAGGGCAAGGGATAGTACTGCTGTTTTGATATACATGTGCACAAAGCACTCAAGCGCAGTGTAACCACTGTATATCACTTATGTATACCAATAACTATTGGAAAAAAAAAAGAAATTAGATTTCTTGACAAAATAGGTGTTGCTGGACATATACGATGTGAGGACATATACGAAATCATGATTATAGAAGACCGATAGGAGTTGCACAATTGTGTGTGTGTGTGTGTGTGTGTGTGTGTGTGTGTGTGTAATACTAGTACTGGCAGTTGAACCCAGGGCCTTCACCTACACCTTTACTCTGCCTGCCTTTTTAATGTTTCTTTTCTCTTTCTTTCCCTCTTCTCTTCTCTCCTCTCTTCACCTCTGCTCCTCCTTCTTCTTCTCCCCCCCCCCCTCTCTCTACCACCCCTTTCTCTTTTGAGACAGGGTCTTTCTAAGTTGCTAACTTTTCTAGGCTGAACTGGAACTTGCCAGTCTCCTGTTTCAGCATCCCAGAATGCTGGGATTACAAACACTGTATGTGTTACATCAATAAAACAAATATGTGAATAAAATGACACCCAATATGTTGGTTTAGAACTGTTTTAAATTCAGGGGACTCTGTGAAATTGTACAAGGAAAGGACAGATGGCCTGAGTGAAGCTCCTTGGGTAGGGAAGCACCGGGTTACCAACAGCTGCAGCTGATCAGATGGCTGCCACTCTGCTGCAAGTGCCAGGCTGTGCAAGCTCCGTTGAGAGGCCCCAGGACCACAATACAGACAGATGCTTGCTGCAGGAAGAGTACTGCTGTAGCTCCAGGTGTGAGACTCACTCCAGGCTTCCTGAGGACCACATGGCAGAGGGCATGAGACTGGACCACGAAGACTGAGAGGTTATTATGATAATATTCCCTGCTGATGGGTGGCTACATTTAACACTTCCCATCTCAAATTTTCCAGTTATATGGCGGAGGTTTGAGTCTGTCTTGTCTTTGGGGTTACGGAGTGTGATAAGGAAGGTGGCATGTCCACATCCAGCCTTTTCAGCATCTCCATGGTTATAAAGGTGAATTTAGATGATAAACGAATGTTACAGTTTCAGTTGCCATAGCATGGTGCTGTAGGTTATGCTAATTATAAACTGAGTAGATGGTGGCATAGTCTGAGGTTTGAAAACAATTATTTCCCACATCCTGGAGCTTCCAAGGGCCAAGAGCTTTGAAACCTGTTGCCTTCTGACCTCTTCTAGGTTGGGGGATCTGGGGAGCGAGGGAGGGCTTTAAAATTCAGATTGGAAGGTGCGAAAACAAAGTTCTGAGTAGAGTCTGAAAGAACTGATCTCGCATCTTGCCTCTGCAAAACTTTATGGGAAGTTTATGGGGATTTATTGTTTCAAGAACAGAAGGACATTTACCTACAGATGCAGGGGAATAAATTTCAAGTACATTTAGTATTGGAGAATGGGCACTTTATTGAGGATTTCAATCCACTTGACTTTCTCCTAAATCTTCCATCTCCACCTCAAGTAGGACCACCCACCCACACCCCCACACCCACACCCATACACTATATATATCACAATATACTACCACACACACACAAAACTACCATATGCCACACATACATATCACACAAACACCACATACACCACACGACATGCCATGCACACCCCACACAAACACTTCATACATATATCACACAAACAACACACATACCCCATACACTACTCACACACCACACCACATACCACATGCACAAACACTATACACATCACATATAAATTCAACACAAGTACCACATATACTACATACCACATGTCATATATGCATTACACCTGTAGGGTAGCCTTCTTCCCACACCAGGCAAACCAGCCACCACTTCAGAGCCAGGACCCCTGCTCAAAGAAGTGAAAAATCCAATCTGCACTTTTGCTCATTCATTCTCCATGGATTCCATTTTTATAGTACATATCTTCATCTAAAATATCTGTTTCTAAAGTTTATTTATATGCTGCTTCTTAATCCAGAGCAAGGCTGTGAAGTCTTTATATATAATCAGTTTGCCTGTTTGCTCTTTGTGTGTGTGTGTATGTTGGCCACCTTGACCTTCTATGGTACATAGTAGGTATTCAACAAACATGGTAGCATGAATGAAACACCTTGTGGATGAGTGAAACACATCACATCAGGCCTACCGGCCTGGGAGCCAGAGAGAATGCAGCCGGACAGCCAAGGGCACCTTCTGAAGGTCAGTTTCCACGTGGTATTCTCCATTATTCCAGAGTCTGATATGCCTTGTCAATGTATTTGCGAACTTTCTTTTTTTTAAATCAATGACACTGAGTTGAGTTTAAAATTTCCTTTTTATGGTTCCCTGGGACACAATGAGAAGTTTGATAGCACTGAGTTGGAATGTCTGTGTTAGAGAGCCCAGGGCTGGGATGGTTCAGTTTCCTAATGTCTTGTGCTTATAAAGAAATATGTAACTGCAATTAAGGCCTATATTGATCAGATTTCTTTTTGCTGGGACCCAACACTTGACACTCACAACTTGAAGGAGGGGAGGTATGATTAGTTCATGAGTTCAAGGGATTTGGTCCACGGTTAGCAGAGTCCAAGGCACCGTAGTGGAATCACATGACAGGACAAAGCTGCTTAGTTCGCGGTGGCTGGAGCAGCCCTAGAAAAAAGTAGCTGGGGACTAGGTACAGAATCCCAGGCCTCACCTCCATGACCACCCAGAATCACCCAGAAGTGTGCTCCAGTACCCTCCAGGGAATCCCAAATCCACCCTACCACTTACGACTGGATGCTGGGTTTCAGTGAAGATCATAAAAAAAGGGCTCTACTTCCACCATGTCTGTTCTATGATATTTCTCAAAGACATTTATCATACTTGACAATAGGAAATCCTGTGCCCGTTTCCTGGAGCATGGGTTCGACTGGGAGATGTTCTCCAGCTCTTACATCTTCTGGTAAATGTTAGTGAAAGGAAGCGCAAGGTCAAGTCCTGGACTGGACTCGTTCAGTGTGTCTCCCGGCTGCCTGTTGATTGCTGTGGCCCATGAACACGTATTGTATGTTGATCTCTCCCAGAAGGAACCTCTTAGGATAGGGCAGGGGGAGTTTGTGCTCCAGGTGTCATGAGGCTAAGTCCTTCAGAGTTTCACCTGGGCCCACAGCCCAGGCTGTAGTACAAGGGGGAATCCGCCTTTGGAGAGTTTGGGGACAAGAGAGTGGCCCGCAGGAGCCCGAACCTCTGCTGGACCTCCAGCTCCACCTCCTCCCGCCTGCCCTCGGCTGTGTGTCAGCTACACTTTCACCTACGGTGCTGGCCAGTCATCCCTTTAAAAATTGTTTCATTAAATTTTCTTGAAGACTGAGATGGTTTTCGTATCTGAAATGATCTTTCTGTACTGGCATAGTTCCAAGTATCAGCGCAGAGTGGGGGTGAGGGGTGTTTCAATATCATCTACATTTATTCTTAAAACAGTTACCTTGCAGTTACAGTTCACCAGATGTCATGTTTCACTGTTACCATACACACTGAAAATTATTCAGTTTAAGAATTTTTTTTTTTTTTTTTGGTTGGGGGTTGTACTGGGGATTAAAGAACCTTCCTACTGAATGATATCCTAGGATATTTTGAAATTTTGAGACCGGGATTATTGGGTTGACAAGGCTGAAATCAATCTTGCCATCCTCCTGCCTCAGCCTCCTAAAGTTCTGGGATTACAGGTGTGCATCACCACATTCCACTCCGTTTAAGAATCTTAACAAAGGAAGCGACAATGTTGGAATAACATACCGGAAGGAATATACACTTCTCTAATTCCATCTCACCCACCCATGGAAATCAAGTAACTATTTCCAAAATTTATACGTGATGAGCTTGGGCATTAACATTTTTAGGTAGAAAAAAGGTGAATTTTTTCATATTGAAGTAGAAATGGAAAAGTGTGTAATAAAATTACAGTGGGGAAAATAACCCATTATATCCTATGAAAAAATTTCAACTATTATGAAATAGATTCTTCCTTTTTGTGTCAGTTTTGCAAGTATCTTTCCCTGGGGGAAAATTTTCCCCTGCTCTGCTTCCAGAACCTTAAAACCTCCCCTAGCAATTGATCAGAAAACTCAGAGCAAGGAGAGAGGAAGCTGTACCCCGAAACAGCTCGAAGGTGACAGGCCAGCCCTGGTGGGCTGCTCCATCCGACGATCGCCATGCAAAGGACAATTGCCGAGGCTGCGGCATCTCCTGCCCATTACGTTTTCCCACACGGCCCTGGCCCCCCACCGTCCAATCTGGCGCTCCATTCGCCAGGGTGGCTTTCCAAACCTCAGCTCGGCTGTTCCTGAGCTCCCTGTCTTGGGTCCAGGAACCTGCCCTTTTGAACGCGCACCTGGGCAGCTGCCTGTACAGGTGATCTTTTCGACAGGAGTTTGCAAACACTGGTTTGCGGCGCGCGAGCCTCCCAGATTGCTTATTAGAAGCTTGGCTAATTTAGAAGTGCCGTCATTTGGAACTTGGTGGAGGATAAACATGACATTCACTCCTATTGTCGGCGCAGGCCTCTCGCAGGGCCCGCGGACCTTCTGCCTGAGCCTCGCCGCAGACTGAGCTTTGGACAGGCAGGAAGAGCTTGGCAGGGCGCGCTCACTGAGGCGCGCAGGCGAAGGGCCGGGACGCCAAAGGACTTCTCCTTTGCCAGGGACAGCTTCACACCGGGAGCCTGTCGGGCTCCCCTGCGGCCTTTGCTGAGGCAGAACTGTGGGTCTCATCTGCCGCCTGGAGGGAGGAAGCGCCAGGCTGGCGGCCTTCTGCTCTGAGCCTGTGCTGGTAGGTCTCCAGCCCCTTAGCCTGCGGGCGTGCTGCCCTCCGGTTCTCTTGCTCCCACTTTCCTGTTGGTCCTGTCAGTGGTCCCACTGCTCCCCGCCCCCTCCTCTGACGCCCCTCCTCTCTGCAGTGTTTGTGTCCCTCAGCGCCCCTCCGTGCCCCCCGACCTTGGCTACCAGCCTCCGCACTGGCTCTTTGTGGTCTCAGCTCTGGTCCTGTTGATAACCTGGTTGGAAGATGCCAGGGTAACCACTGGGCAAGAACCGAGAAGCAAGGACCCCAGTCAAAACACATCAGGAAGCTAACAGATAAAGTCACCCGGTTCCTCCCAAGCTCCAGCCCGCATGTGCCCCAAAACACACGTGTCACAAATCTTGCCAGCATTTGTCCCCTCTGCCTGCAGTGACTTGTGCCTTCTGTCTTCCTTCTGGGGCTATTACACAATGCTATTACTTGGAAAGGACATGATGACAAGGTGGTGGAGTTAGTATTTATCGGCAGCATTCTGCGCGGCGTGCACTGCGCAGGGCACCGGTCCTTATTCCACTCCAATCTCACAACTCCCTGGAACACAGGGGCTGCTGCCATTTCCCTCTGTGGAAGAGGCAGCTGCAGCTGAGAGAAAAGATGAAATGGCTTGGCAAGTCCATAGCAGGATCTGGAGGGGCTTCAGCGAGAGTCTGAATTCAAACCCTGCATTCTTAATCATACTCCACCCTCCCCAAGGCTGGTTTGCACATGATTTAAATAACACTGGCGCAGCAGTCCCCATCTTTCTGGCACCAGGAATAAATTTCCACGAATGAGAGTGAGGGGTGGTGTCAGCATCCCTGCCTCAACTTCACTTCAGATAGTCAGGCATTAGATTCTCATAAAGAGCATGCAACCTGCACCCCTTACTTGGGCAGGTCACCGTGGGGTGCACATGTCCCTGAGAATCTAACACTGCTGCTGTTCTGACAGGAGGTGGAGCTCAAGCGGTGATTCACATGACGGGGAACGGCTGTAAACACAGATGAAATTTCACAGGCTGGCCCCATGTTCACCTCCTGCTGCACAGCCTGCTTCTTAACGGGCCACGGACTGGTAGCTCATTAAGTTGGTGGTTGGGGTCCTTGCTCTGGAGGGTCCCCATACATCTACTACACACATGTGAAGAAGTGTCTACCAGAGGAGAGTAAAGTGTACTGATGAGCTTGAGTCAATGCCCTACATCCCTTATTCCCTTGTCAATGTGACCTGTGGAGTGGGATGTGCTTGTCACTAGTTGCCTATTCAATAAAGGCAGATGGAAGGTGATAAAAACCCAGCGCCTCCTGACACTACCTCTTCTTTGGATGTTAATGGTCTTCCAATAGTAGAAGTTTAATTAATAATGTAGAAGTAGCTGCCAATGACTAAGAGGTTTTAAAAATCTGTGTACAAATTCATTAGCTAACCATTTACCAAAGATACTTAAGTGAGTACTAATTTCAACGCAATAGCAATGGTCTTCCTATCAAAATGGGTTTCTCTTTTCAGTTATGTATGAAAAATGCTGGGTTTGAAAATGTTAATCAGATTTCTTTAAGGCTCAACCTGCAGAACATTGCAATTCTCTGAAAGAAGGGAGACAACAGCAGGGGTTTGACCACTGCGTTCTAGTTCGCTTTAGCTTTTTCTTTTCTTTTCTTTTCTTTTTCTTTTCTGTTTTTTTTTAAAACAGAGCTCTGAGATACCCTACTTCCAAAATGCTGTATCAGAAGAGCTCTATGGTGTTTCTGGCCGTGTAGTAGATTCAACCTCTGCATTCAAAGTGTGTGGACCAGGCTCTTTATTTCCCTGTTTCCTCATATATGTTAGTAATGAACACGACTATGTTTATTCTATTGAGAAACTGACACTAACCAGAACAAATGGCTGTGTTTAAGAGGGAGATGTGGAGCATTATTGATGAAACTATGTTGTCAGGAGCTGGACACAGGAACAAAAGCTCAGTGGTTGTTCTTTTTTAAAATTGAGGCCATATATCTTCCTTTTCCCCCCTGCAATCCTCTTTGCATACCCAACACATTATTTGCATACATGTGAACAAGCTATTTCACTGGCAGAAACTGCATTTGCTCTCTGTCGGTCTTCAGACCCTAAGACCAACCAAAGCATTTGGAGGAACAGTAGCCCAGCATTCCCAAATCATACTTTCTTGAGAAGTTGGATGTACAATACTTGGGTATGCTTGCACTGAAAAAAAAATTTATAAATTTAACTTTTTTTGGGTAAATACATAAATTCCAAATTCTGTAATACGTTAGAACCATGGGGCTTGGGGATTAGTGAGCACCTATGTTCACCCCTTTTTCAGAGGCTCACCCTTTCAGCTCTTCCTTTACTCAAACCTTTTGAGTCTGGGTAGCGAGACCTTGACCCCCTATCCATTTAAGTTCCAGAATGTGTTTGATTTGTAACCCCTATGGGGGGATCCACCTGCCTCTGGTCCTTCATTTTTCATGCCACGAGCCAAATACAACAAGCATCCCTGTGTTTAAAAAGAGGCTTTCTAGCTCCCTTGGACTGTTCCCTTTTCTGGAACGATGCTGTTCACTAAGATAGAAACAATCGATGCCAACTCCTGGGGGGACCCATGCACTATTCTCCCGACCAAATAGAAAATAAAGACTTTCTTTTCTCATCACAGACAACACAACATCGGTTGTGTTGGTCAACAGTTAACCAAACATCATTTAAGAATCAAGGTATCCATATCCTCAAGGAAATAAAACCGACTGGGTCTCCAGATCCAGAACAAAGTCTTGCCCAAGTCTGCCATTTTTTTCCTTATGTGTTTGCATATCATTTTCAATTCAATCACTGGCAAAATAACATTCCTAGGCCTCTTTGGCACTATCAGCACCTGTCTGTGTTCTTACTTGTTTTTGGATCTGCAACAGGAGTTTCAGCAAGTTACCACCACCCTGATCCTGTTCATGTCCCTGGAACTCATGGAAGCCACTTGATCTGGGACCTGGGCCTCTAGACTGAGCTTCTAATTCCATAGCATCCCCTGGAGCTAAAGATAAAGATGATAGAAAGGATGAAAGAAGGTCTCTTCCCAGCTTCGGGTTTTCTGTGTTTTTCTTATAAATTACATTGGGTGAACATAGCAAACATTTCAATTTGCTGGATTTTGTTTTTTAATCTAAGGAAATGAGCTTTTAGTCTCACAATGATTTCATACCCTATGGATTGCCTTCTCTGAACTATGTGTAAGAAAATTAAGTAGCTTCATCTTTAATTCATTACTTGTCAAATTTGAGAGCTGAGATACTATTTCAAGGAGAAGTTGTAATTTTTGTTTTACATTGAAAAATCAAAGAGCTGCTGGATATGGTGGTACATGTCTGTAATTCCAGCATTTTTGGAAGCTGAGGCAGGGGGATTGCAAGCTTGAGGTCAGTCTAGCAATTTAGCAACTTAATGAGACCTTGTCTCAAAAAAGGCACTGATCTCCCAAATTGAATGCAATTATTATATGTCACAAATACATAGTAATAAAAAGGGTAAATTTGGCAGACAAAAAGAGCTGAAAATGTAACTCAGTGCAAGGATGCTGTGTTCAATCCCCAGGATTGAAAACAAAATTAGCAAGTGGAATTTGCATATATTTTGGTGTAGAACATGTTTTGATATACGTACACCTTATGGAATGGCTAATTCAAGCTATGTAATATACCTACTATGCATAAGTATTACATATGTATGTGGTGAGAACACTTAAAATTTACTCACAATTTTCACATGTAATACAGTTATTAACTGTGTTCACTGTGATGTCTAGTAGACATCCTGAACTTACCCTTCCTGTTTAATTTAAATTTGATGTTTTTTTGCTAACATCTCTTGTATCCCACAGTCTTGGTAACTGCTACGCTACTCTTTGCTTCTGTGAAGTCAGCTTGTTTTACACTACACACACAGGTGAGATGATGCAATAGTTGTCTCACGCTGCCTGGCTTATTTCACCGAACCTCATGCCTTCCAGGCTCATGCATTTGATGTGAATCACAGGATTCCATTCTTTTCAAAGACTGGAGAGTATTCCGTTATGCACACACACCATATTTACTTTATACATTCATCCATTGGTAGGACACCTGGACTGATTCTACTGTGAATTGTGCTGTGATTAACAATGGAACAGAGATATCTTTTTGACATGTTGATTTCATTTACTTTGGGTAATTCCCAATAGCGAGATTGCTGGATAATGTGGAGTTCCAGCTTAATTTTGTGAGGATCCTCTGTGTTCTTTTCTGTAGTGGATACACTAACTTGCATTCTTGACAATACTACAGAAGGGCTCTTTTTTCCTCCACATTCTTACCAACAGGTATCTTTCAACTTTTTTTGATGGTAGCCCTTCTAACACGTGTGAGGTGATATCCTGTTGTCACTTCTAGTTTGTGTTTCTCCAATGACTTTTTTTTTGTTTGTGTGTCTTTTGTTGTTGCTGATTTTGTACACAGTGTGAGATGAGGGTTTAATTTCATCCTTCTGCATGGGATGTCAAGTTTTTCAACACTGTTTTCCATAGAGACTCCCCATTGCATGTTGTTGGTAACTTTGTTAAAAACTACTTGATCATCAATGTTTGGATTTACTTCTCTGTCTCCTACTCTGTTCCACTGGCCTGTGTGTCTAATTTGACACCAGTAAAGTACTTTCTAGTTACTACTGCTTTGCAGTGGTTTTTGAAAGTAGGTAATGTGATACTTCTCGGCTTTGTTCTTTTTGAGTAAGATTACATTAGTTGTTTAGGGTTTTCTGTGGTTCAAAGTGAAATTATGGGATTGCTTTTCCTATTTCTGTAAAAAGCACCTTTGGAACTTTGGTAGAGATTGCACTGAATTGGTAGAAGGCTTTGGGTGTTATGGACATTTCAACAGTATTAATTTTTCCAATGCGTGAAAACAAGAAATGTGGATATTTTTCTAATTGTGTCTTCCTTAATGTAGCTCATGAATGGTTTGCAGTTTTCAGCATAGAGATCTCTCTTGGTTAAATAGATCACTTTTTTAAAAAAAAAAAAAAGTGAAGTGATAAATAGATTGGTTTCCTGATATCCTTTTGGGTAGTGTGATATCAGATGGGCTATTGATGCTTATATGTTGATTTTGTATCCTGTTACTTAGTTGAATTATTTTTGAGTCTTTGGGGTTTGTTATATGTAAAGTTATATTGTCAAAACCGAAAACCTTAACGTTTTTCTTTGTAGTTTGGATATCTTTCCTTTTTCTTGCCTAATTGCTACGGTGGACTTTCGGTACAATGCTGAGCAAAAGTGACAAGAGCAGTGTCTTAGTTACTTTCCTGTTGCTGGACAGAACACCTGACAACTTAGGGAAGGAGAGGTTTATTTTAGTTCACAATCTCAGAAGGTCTCACATAGTCCATTCATGGGACGGAGACTAGAGAACTGTTTACCAACCATTGCAGACAGAAGCCAAGTGAAGCAGGAGCCAAGCCAATGTCTGGAGACTCAGGCAAGGCTAGGGCCTTCCCAAGAAGAAGCTGTAACAGTATTTCTTCTTCCTTCCTTCAATTACTTCAAGCTGCCAGCTGGGCTCCGCACCCCTAGAGGGGGTGTCCTTCCCTCACTTACTGGTCCATAAGTAAATAACACACACCTGAAAGCTCTGCCCTGGGCAATCCCCAGTCTCATTAAGTTGTCACAATATGTCAAAATCAAATTCCAAGCCCCTGCCCTGTTCCAGAGGGGCCCTACCTCCCAATAACACACAGTTCCACAGTTATCCTCCTACATCCAAATACATGAGGCTTTGGGGGGACAGGCCAGATCCAATCCATATCAAGCAGGAATCTTGTTGTCTTTCTGATCTCAGAAGAAAAAGTTCCATTTTTTTTTTTAAAAGCTGAGTTTGATGTTGACTGTGAATGTTTCCTGCACAGCCTTCCATGTGTATGTTCCTTCTATATCTACCCTTTAAAGAATTTTTTTTATCATGAGATGAATGGAATTTTGTCAGGTGCTTTTTCTGCAGCTATTTGACATGACCACATTACAATCTGAGACGTTTTTCATTCTGTTACTGGGTGTCACGTGCATTTTGAGCCATTTGTCCATCCCCAGGACAATCCCATTTCATCATAAAATGCTCCTTTCAACATGCTGTTGAGTTTGGTTGTTAGTAGTCTTGAAGACTTCTGCATGTTCAGCAGGCCTGCATTTTTCTTTTTCTAGTTGTATTTTTCTCTGGGTTTGGCACCAGTGTAATGAAGGCTTGGAGAATGATTTTGAGAATATTCTTTCCTCTTTAATTTTTTAGGAAGAGTTTGGAAAGAATTAATGTTACACTAATTCTTCTTTCAATAATTGGTGGAATTTGGCAGTAAAGCTGTAGATCCTGGCCATTTCTTTATTGACAAATTTTTAAAAATTTTTAATTCAATCTTGTTATTCATTTTTGGTCTATTCAGACTTTCACTTCTCTATGGTTAGGTCTTGGTAGGTTGTACGTGTCTAGCAATTAATCTATTTCCTCTCTCTCTCCCTGTCTCTCTCTCTCTCTCTCTCTCTCTCCCTCAGTCTAGTTAAAGGTTTATTAGCCAAGGTGGATGTACCCACCTGTAATCCCAGTACTCTGTGAGGCTGAGGCAGTAGGATTGTAAATTTGAGCCCAGGCTAGCAAACTAGTGACTTTTTATTTTGAGACCTTGTCTCAAAATAAAAAGGCTGGGGATGTAGCTCAGTGTAAAGGCCTTGGGTCCAAAACTTCATCTTGAGAAAAATTTGTTCTTTGTTTATCTTTTCAGAAAAGCAACTCTTTATTTTTTTGATGTTTTGCATTGTTTTTCTAGTCCTTTATTTCTGCTCTGATCTTTACTGTTTCCTTCTAGGTTATCTGATTGTTGGCAGAGTTGGACTTAGTTGATATGGCATTAATTGTCACCCAATGGGAGCTGATACATTAAATAAAACACATAAGAAATTTCAACAAAGTCATAACTTATGTCAATCCCATAGATTCAGGAAAGTAAAACTCAGCAACACTGATCATCAGAGATAGGGATGAAGGGAGACAGCGTGCTGCTAGAAGTGAGCCTAACCCTTGTACATGCATATGTTTGCACGCAGATGTTCTGGGAAGGTATACATGTTTCAAAATCCTTAAGGAACGGGCATTAGAAAATCTTCCGCGCACTCTTCCTAAGCAGCAAGAACAAGGCCAAATGTTTCAATGTAAGAAAAAAGAGTCGTGTATCAGAATGAACCAGGTCAAATGTTTCAATGTAAAAAAAAAAATTACTAGAGACCAAATAAAACCATATATTCTGAGAAAAGTAAAATACAGCACCATGTACTCTTACTTGGAAGAAATTCATTGTGAACTCTCTACACTAGAAATAACAAATACCTTCCATCTTTATAATAAAATACGGTGAAATAGCAAGAGTATTTTTAATTTCCATCAATTCTTTTTTACCCCCTGTGCCTATATTTGAATTTTTCTATTATTGTCTACTATTATTTGCTACTTCTATAGGGAAACTGAGTGCATGTTTTAGAAGCAGTAAAACAGAACAAATTAGAATGGATCTGGAACATCTTGTTATTGTCAGAAAGAAAGTAGTTCTAGGAATGTAGGAGGGAGCCCTGAAGTACTAAGGAGCTGAATGGAATTGAGTTAGAGAAATTGGCTACATTTTGATGGTGAGGGGCAACACAGGAAGACACAAAAAGTGACAACGTGAGTATGAGTTAATTGACCAACAGAAGTTGTACCTTGTCCGTGGAGATCATTAGACTACAATAATGGCAATGTTACTGTGAGTTCGTAAATAGTAGACATACCACGAAGGGTAACCAAAATAGAGTATATTTAGTGGAGAAGTTGTTAATATATGTGGGTTTCTATTTTCTCTAGAAACAAATTTGTATTAAGTCTGTAAATTGTATCATTACTACGGCAGAGAGGCACAAAACCAGTAATTAAATGACTCTAAAAATGATGTTATTCTAGTAAGATAAGAAAGAGCTACTCAGCAGCTGGGGTCCCACGGGATATCTAGATAGTAATAAAGATGTCTGAAAGAGAAGTATTTAAATATAGATACAAGGTAGTATCTCCTAAGAGGCAGTACTTCATTATGGCTCTAATGATCTTAATAAAATACTTCAGTTTTTTTCCTACAAAGGTGTTTTGACAAAGGCAATACGGTAGTCCTTCCCATCCACAGGAAGGTGTTCCAAGACGTCCAATGTTTATCTGAAAATGTTTGATAGTGTGAAACTGTATATACACTAGGTTTTGCCCTATATACATCCACCTTTGCTAAAACTTACTTTATTAATTAGGCACATTATCAGATTAACAATAAGGACTAATAATAAAACAACAGTATGTAGTAGTAATGGTTGGCTTCTGGTTAGGTAAGTCACACTCCAAGAGAGCTTTCTCTTCCAAGCATTCCATATAAAGACTGTTTCAGGACTAAATAAGACAATAAGCAACGTCCATCCATCTAACTCTCTCTCCCTGTCTCTCTGTCTCTCTCTCTCTCTGTCATTTATTATCTTGCTATGCTGGGGATCTACATCCCACAGATTCAGGCTTAGAAGTGGTAGCTAAAAGAAACTCAATAAATGCAATAGTTGAAAGACAATTAAAAAGAAACCCTGATATACAGAATAACATGCTGGAAAAATGGCCACCTGCATCAAGTTATCATTTCCTTTCTTTGTAGGGTGATTGGAACATCAGATCTTGGAGGTCTATGATTTCCTTGTCAAAGGAAATTAATGGGGAATTGGCTTTAAAAGGTTCCACCCACTGGATTTTCCAGAGGGGAAAGTCCAGAGATTTGAAAATAAACAGGTAAGTCCCGACCTTCAGGAGAGCATCAGTGCAGACATGCATCTTTTGGTTAGAATGACACTTTCTGACTAGATTATTCCCCCCAAGTTTCCCAGTGCACACAGATTCAGAGAAATGACTAATGATTGTGAGTGACAAGGACATATCAGGGAGGTATGGGACACTTCATTTCTCTTAGCCCACTCTTCTCTGTGTCTTCCCTCCTCATGTCAGAGAACCCCCACATGACTGTGTTCAGATATCCCTCCAACCTCAGTGAAGGGGTCCCCTGGTTTGAGTCAGAAACGACAAGAAATGCTCTGAATCGGGTCACTCAGGCCTCCTGCTCTTTGTCACTCCATCCCTTGTGGACATCACCTACTCAGGAAGTGCCAGCCTCCATTCAGGCTGGGCAGGGGCCACCTCCACCAATGCCTGGGCAGGCAGAGCACCCTACCCCATCATCTCCACACTTGCCCCATGGTCTTCTTCTGTCCATGCCCACCATGGGTCAATCTTCCCCTTTACTGTACCCATCACTGCTTCCCCATAATACTCAAGTAACACAAGCAACCCCCAGAGTACCAGGCCAGGTGTGGTACCCACAGATGTTACTGCCTGGGGAAACAATCCGCCTCCCAAGGAAGCTACTGTGTTTAGTCTTAGCTGATTCTAAAACTGTCAAAATATTTTAAATTAAGGAACAAATGAAAGTTTGTTAGAAAGTTGCAAAGCAAGTGCTAATAATATTTTGCATTTGGGGAGTAAGAAAGTGCTGGCGTTCTTAGCAAATTACTTGAGATATACTTATTGCAGAGCTGCTAGACAATTAGTGAAAAATAGATATTTTTAATAACACCAATTTTACAAGGCCTCTTATCTTGCAAGAATAAAAAAACTATTTTGAAAAGCACTGATGTTTAACAACCCAAGCTATATCCTTATAAAAACAGAAAACTTCACATTTGGAGCTTGAGCCTTAAGAATTGCCAATTTTCCTCATAAAATATTCTTACTTTTATGTAATACTCACAGGCAGGAGGATCCCTGACTTACACTTGGTTTTTGAATTATTTACATAAATAATCCAAAGAGAAATAGGTTGTTTTTTTTAACAACCATAATTAGTTTTCTGTACCTATAGGCCATAAGCTGGCTTTACTCAGATATCACATTTAGTAATGGCTATTAAATAGAAATTGAGTGTGTACCTGGGAACTTCAATTTATAGGCCTCTCCCCTCCAAGAACACGGACTATCTACCCTGCTCTCCTATTACTCAAAGTTTTATCACTGGCCTGAAATTGACCAGCTAAATGACTGTCGTGGGTAACACATAATGCGTACAACTCAGTGCTGACTTATTCTGGAATAAAAGCTGGAAGTATCCCTGGGATGTTTAATATCAGGACTTGTTTTCCCATTACCCTTGATAGAAGCAGCGGCCAAATCAGCCGAATGAGACTTTATTAAAGAAAACACAGTCATCTCAATATATGTCTGCTCCTCTAAGTAAGCGTAGATCATTTATGATCATAATAAAAGCACTGCCAAGCCCTCTCCCTATGGTTCCTCTGAGCAAAAAGAGACTGGGGAGTAAGATGCAAATGACCTGTCAGGGCACTAAATTGTTACTGCAGTGAGTTCAAGAGATTAAGCCAGTGATATAATTTTAATGCAAATTTTCTTTACAGGAAGACACTTGTTCCTTTCTTACCTGCCTCTAGTGTATTCCAAGATTGAAAAAAGAATACAAAAAAAGAAGGAAGAGCAAATAGCGATTTTAAGGAATTTGGGGGAAGAATTATAGTCAAGATCTAAGAGCCACCAGGCGTCCAAAGATAAAAGAAGAGGAAAAAATGCCGTGAGTGTCCAACATGTGACTTTGGGCGTGGTTGGGCAGGAGCCAAACTTCTGCTGAGCCGCTGCTGGGGACTTTCACAGGAGGCCCCTCTCTCTGACCACCGTGTGGTGTCCCGTGACTGAGCGCTAGATTGCCCTTGAGGACCTGCGCCAGCCTCCGAGGAAGACTCTCCCGTGGTCTCCACCGGGTGGCAGCAGCAAACCAGCTTTGCACACAAAGGGGCATCTTGGGCCCGGAAATGAAGGCATAGGAGGAAAACAGGTGTCCCAGCCTTGTGAGAACGCGTGAGAATAAGCCTCACCCTAGGGAAATAAAGTGTCCTGTGAAAATGTTTCTCGATTGTGAGTCGCTGCAGCAAAAGAGAAAGTTCAACTTTCAGATGAGCTTCAGACAGAAGGTGGCGTTTTGGAACTGCGCAGATTTGTGGTACTACACCTGTGGCAACTTTGGGAACTCCAGATCTCTCTGGGCTGGGTATGTAAAAGCCAAGGAAGGCAGGCAGGCAGGAAGGAAGGTGTGTTTTTGGAGAAAAAGTGTAACTCGTGGGGAATCTCAGTTATAGATTTTTTTTTTTTTAAAGTAACACCAGTGGCTCAGAAATGCTGTACTGAGGACACAGTGGGAACTCAATAAGTGACTGGACTTTCTTGTGCACTTTGCAGAAAGACTTCGGAGAGTCTTCAAAGATAACAGTGACACCATGACTGTGCTTGAATGTTTTAAGAATGGAAGCGGCCTCTTCCTTAAAACGCAGGCGCTTGGTTTTAGGTGTGAGAGGAAGGGTCACGGGTGGTTTGCTTCTGCGCTGGTTGGAGCAGGCGCTGTTAGCCTCTCGAGGGTGGGGGTGGCAAACACCTAGGCTTCTGCTCTGCCGTCACCTCTTCTCAGTGCTGACCGACCTCTCACTGCGGTTTCAATGTGTCATCTAACTCTATGTGGTCCAGAAATTTGATCACATAATCACAGTGTTGGAAGAGCCAACCGGGATTAGATGAGACCTTAAGGGTGGGGACCCAGGGTGGCATTAGTGACTTTATGAGAGGTACAGAGACCTGAGCTCTCACGTTTGTTGTCTTGCAACTAGATGCCACCAGCCATGTCATGATGTAGTGACAAAACAAAGCCCTTACCAGATGCCAATGCCTTGCTCTTGGACTCCTCAGCTTCTAAAAGTGTGAGTCAAATAAATCCTTGTTCCTTATATGCCACTCAGTCTGTGATATTTAGTTCTAGCAACAGAAAGTGGACTAAGACAAGTCCTCACTTTCATTCTCTGGATTTGATATCTGCCCAACTATGAATAGTTTCTTCCTTACCAGTGTGGGATGATGTACAGGAGAGAGCAGAACCTCTGTGCTCCTTACTCTGCCATGTCACATCACTTTGCGAATGCTAGTACGAAGTGTAAGTGGGAAACGTCAATGTCAACTATAAATGATTATGTGAATTTAAGAAAATCAGTATTTCCTTAAAATATGTGTATCTCCTTAATCAGCATCAGCAAGGAGCAAGGGTGAGAGACAGCCGCGCACCAAAGATCTTGCATCTGTTGACATCTGGGAGTTTGCTTCCTCCCTCCTTTCCTTCCTGCTTATAATTTTCATTGCCGATGTCAATAAATGTATTGCCGGGAAAAACACGCTTATCCCAGTGAAGGTTTTAAGGTACATAGCTATTAGATTCTTAAACAGTGAATGCTGGTGAGGATGTAGGTACAAGGACCCTTCTACACTGTCAGGGTTAATATGACCTCTGTGGAAACCAGTTGAAGATGCCTTAAAACCTAAATATAGACCACTGGATCGAATATATCACTCCTTAGTGTATTCCTGGAAGAAATAATGGCAGCATGCCTCAGTGACCCACGTGCAACCGCATTTATAGCAGTGCATTTGCAATGGTTAAGTTGTGGAGACAAACTAGATGCCCCTTATCAAAAACCAACTGGATATTTTTTCATGGTATATAAACACAGTGGAGTATTCTTTAGGCATAAAGAAGAATAAAATCATGATTCTATCATTTATGGGAAAATGGGAGACTGGCCTGTTAAGCAATTTAGGCCTATCTCAGAAATTAAAACAATTAAATAAATAAAATGAAAAAAATAAATGGAAGATGACAGAACTGGAGATCGATTTGGGTTTTAAGGAAGGGGGAGAAACAAAAGGGGAATGACAGAGATAACAATAATCAAAATATGTTACATGTATGTATCCACCAGTATGCCACAACAAACCTCATTATTCTATACTACTGATCATTACCGATTGAAATTAGCTTTTGGGTTCTTACGATCGCTTATGCAGGCATAGAAAGAGATTTATTCAGAATCATAATCGCAGGCCTTCCCTAGTTCCTTAGACGGCATTTATACCCAAAGCTGGTACCTTGAACGTTTCAATTGATCAGTCGGGATATGCGAGAATTGGTACACAACAAACACCTCTGCCACCTCAGTGGCTTTATATGGCAAACGGTTATTCCTGGAGTCCATGGTGCGGCAGCCTCTGCCAACCTCCCCGTGGGAGAACCTCCCCAGGTACCGTTGGATGCAGACAGGGCGGAGGGAGGGTGGAAACCTGGTGAATCGCACCAGACACATGCCACTTTTGCTTCCACGCTGCAGGCAAAGCCAGCAGCCCAGTGAAAGCGAACTGCAATCCCAGCAGGAGGAAGCGACTGCCCACCATGAGATGAGGAGGAAAAAAGCCAGAAACTGGTAAACAGGAGGCTGAGTAAACAGCGAGCCATATTCAGATGTGGCCAGCCCCACCCAGCTACCGAAAAGCTAGGTCTTTTTTTTTTTTTTTTTTTTCCTCTACAAACACTGATAATTGCTGGACAGTTTCTCTTTCTTGAAATTTTAAATGTGGAGGAAATAAAAGATTATTTGAAATGTAGATTCCAATGCATTTGCCATTTTCTAACAGGCAGTATAATATTTTCTTAGAAAAATCAAGCTAAGAATGACAAAAATATATCTTTAAAACTTGTATATCGTCTTAGCAATGGAAAGCAGAAATCTCACGCATATGTAGCAATTTGGTGATTATATTTTTAGGTGCATTTGTTCGAGATTTTGTATATCTGGAACCATATCTATTAAAGTATGCAATAATTGGATACAACTGTACTAACTCTGTGGTATAAACTCAGGTCTTTTATGTGAAGGAGTTTATTCTAGCAATAAAACTTACATAAGGAAGATCAGAGTAAATCATCCCTCGCTTGTTAAATTTTATTTTTAAATAAATTACAGTGTATGGCAACTGGGAGCTCACATGTGTACAACGTAAACTAAAATACTTGGATGAGGCACTTGTTTATTTTCTAATTTAGACAAATTCTAACGAGATGCAACTAAGCCAGGTGATACTTTTATTGATGACATAATTCAGTCACAAGGTATAATTGTATTTCCTGGGCTTGTAGTTTTATATCTGGAGAAAAGAAAGATTTTTAAACAAACAGCATAAAAATTCTGGCCTGTGAGAACCTCTGATGGGATGATTGAATTTATTTCAATTTCCCCTGTGTTTCTCAAAAATGGGACGAGCTGACATTTCAGGTCTATGAGGTGTGTTGCTTGAAAGCAAAGCAGGTACTATCCGGGGGAATAAAAGACACACCAGGAAATGATTATCCATAAAATTTAGGATGTACCTGTTACAACCACAGGGAGGAATATGTGTGGAATCAATTCAGATTAGAACTTCCATATCATTAGTTTATTGTAGACTATGTTACATGCATGGGTCAATATGCCAACTTAAAAAATTTATTCAATACTATGTTTCTTTAATATTATATTAAAATTCTTATATTCTTGAAATCACATCTTGAAATCAGTGTGAATAATTCTATGAAATTATTCAATATTTGATTAGAAGTGATAATATTCTTCGATATTATTGTATTTCTCAAGCTTGAAGTCACATCAGGTGTTGGAGTCTGATAGCTCTGGTTGATGGCGTTTACCCCATGCATACAGAGTTTCTGTTGGTAAGACTTGATCTACATAGGTAGGTTTGTGCCATCAAAGCTTGTGTCAAATCTGTGAACGTTAGCACATTTCTGACATTTACTAACACTTGGTAGAAGGCAAAGGCAAACGCTGCTTTGCGATGTGGAGTAAGAGGATAATTACAGTCCTGGTGACTAGAACTGCCACACAAATAAAAATTGTCATCGGTTTACACCAGGGATTCTCTGTGATGGCACTGTTAACATTTTGGACAGAAAATGTTTTGTTGTGAGGGCTTGTTTTGTGTAATATAGGGGTTCAGTGGCTGCGGTGGTCTCTACTCAGTAGGCAGCATTAATGTCTCCAGCCGTTGCTAAATGTCCCCTGGAGGATAAAAACAGCCTCCAGTTGAGAACTGCTGGTCCACTCTTGGAGCGTTTGTTACTCTAGAATCTGAACTATTGACTTTGTTAAGAAATTGTTTCTTTAAGCCTTTAATTCTGGATTTTTCTGGTAATGACATTTTCATTATTTCTAAGATATACAATTTGTCACATATTTATTCTTACAATCCATGTGTTAGAGATAACACAATAGTCTCTGCTATACATGAGAAATATGTTTGAAGACACTCCCCTTTCCCCGGAGTGGACTCCTGACACCATGGATAGTTCCAAACTTTCTATTCACTATGCTTTTCCCTGTATGCCCTGCAGTATTGCCACACAGAACCAGATTTAATCTCCTCCCATGGCCCTCAGGCCTCATTTTGTCACTAGTCACTCCAGGAATTTGTCATCATCAACAGGAGAGTTGTTACTTGAACACAGAGGTGCTGTGACAGCCCAGCTGATAGCACAGATGACTACTAGTGGCTAACGGGAGGGCGATGTACAGAGCGTCAGTACACTGGACCAAGTCGGAAGAGGCAGGATGGTGTGAAATTTTATCATGTTTCCACAGTGTCCACTTTAAAACTTATGAGTCCTTTATTTCTGATTTCTATTTAATGTTTTAGACTACAGTAAACTTAAATCCCGAACCCTAAAGTTTGTATCACTATTTTAAAGCTGGAGATAAAGTATAAAAAAGTTCTGCTTCTGTGACATCACAATAGAACAGTATCTACATTGCACCTTTGACCTTATTAAAAACAATCCAAAGGCTAAAAATAGAGTTCTTACAATTTTTTTCATTGGACAGAAACATGGAGAGAAGGAAAATTCACATGGGAATTTAGGTTCTTAATTTGATATAACTGATACATCCTGGAGCTACCACCTCACCTCTTAGACGTTCTAGTTAAATAGATGAGATCTTTTAATCAAATATTAGACTCATTAGTATAGCCCAGAATCAAGTCCGTACCATAGGGATTGAGTACGAGATGATACAAAGAAGATGAAAAAGAAATAAAAAACAAAGGAGGGGAGGAGATTCTGACTCTTAAACCCACAAATACCTTTGCTTACATGCTCTAATCGCAGAACCCCACTTTCTGAATGAGTTGGCTGAGGTTTAGGGCATTGTGGTGATGTGAAGCTGGAAACAGTACTGTCCCTAAGACCTGAGACTCCTGTGGCCACTTCTGAGGTAACACAAGATGATGTCCAGGACTACACGGGCCACCAGTTCGTCTCTCATGGGGTGTACATCAGTCCTCCTGTATCAGGGGCAATTTTATCCCAGGGATTATTTGTCAATGTCTGGAGATATTCTAGTTGTCCCAACAGTCAGAGGGGGAATGTGAACAGGGTGTAGCGAGTAGATGCCAGAGACGACGCCAGCCATCCTAAAACACACAAGACAGTCCTCAACAGCAAAGGATTGTGTGCCCAAAGTGTCATTCATCCTAGCGATGAGAAACCTGTGTTAGGCATTCTTGCTATTTCCTTAGGCAAAGTGTTGACAAACAATGGCCTGTGGCTACATGCAGATTTTGCCTGCTTTTGTATGCCCCACAGGCTAAGAATAGTGTTTGCTTTCCAAATAGTGAAGAAGAGAGAAAAAAGAAGAAAAAGAAGACCATTTTACAATGTGTGAAATTTATATGAAATTCAAATTTTCTTGTCTGTAGTGAACATTTTGTTGAAACAGAGCCATACTCATTCCTTTTTCCCAGATAGTCTGTCTGCTTTCATGATAAAACTACAAAGCTGAGTAGAAGTAACAGAGACCAAGTAGCCCCAAAAGCCTGAAATATTTCCCATCTGACCATTTAGAGAAAAAGTTTGCTGACCTCCTGCACTAAAGACATCTCATGAGCTGCTATAAATATGAGCAGAAGACACAACAGTCCTTTGGCTTAACCCTTGGAAGATTTCCATGATTTGGAGATTTAAAGTATGATTCTTCAAAGTCAAGGGGAAGGATGAAGGATGTTACACGGAATTGTGAAAAGCAATGCCAAAGCAGACTGTGGCCATAAATAAACACTTGTGTGGTGGGGGCTGTTGGGGAATATGTACGACACCTAATGCAAAGAGAAATCGTCGTTCACTTGATTAACTAATATGCTCTTCAGGTAACATGGCAGCTGAGCTGTTTGTCAGGAAGTGTGAGGCAGAGAGCAGACTCATGGAAGTTTTTATGGTGACTCTCAGAGCACGCCACAACCTTCAAGAGTGAAACACATGAATTTTCAAAGGACGTCTCCGGCTTCTCTTTTCTGCAAAATAAATAAGCCTCCAGCAGCGGTGGCGAATTAAAGACTTCTATACAGCATTTATAAGACTTATTGACAGTGGAGATTGCAGAGGAATTGCAGGAGGTGAGTATTTATAGGAAAAGAATCAAAACCCACAATTCATACCTTCAGAAATGATGGGAACATGGTTACTCTTTTCCCCATAGGAGAGCTGTCACCGGAAGATGACGCTACCAGGCAGCAGTCCTCTCCGGGATTCCCACGGGGGAGGCTTTGCACACACCCCTCGCTTTCCCCTACTACCACCATTTCCTCCTGCTGTACTGCTCACACTGGGTACCTGACCGATGGGAGATTCTCCCATGGCACGTGATGGGAAGATATTGCACCCGGTCTAAAACACCTGGGACGAGTTTGGAATAGAAGAGTGCGAAGACATCACGCGACGGCTGAGCCACGAGAGGCTCACAGTAAACATTGCTAGGTCATACTTTATGACTGTGAAGTGGGGAGCCAAATTCTACTTTAGTCATTGTGGCAAGAAATTTGAAAAAAAATGAGGAAAAGAAAAATGAAGTGACGGAATATGGGAGTATGAGACGGTCATTACATATTTCTTAATATAAATATTCATGATTTATTTCTCTACTATTGCTCAGCAATTAGAAGGTTTTGCTTAGCAAACTTTGCCTCTTCCAATACTGTATTCATGGTATGTTCCTGGAACAAATTCTTCTAGCGTTTGAGAATCATTTGAATCAAAACTGTATTTAAAAAAAGAAATATTTTAGCATATCATCAAAGGCAGAGCAAATATTCTTAACACAGGTTCACTTTTTAAATGATTTGCTTATTGTTTGAAATTTCATTCCTTAATGTACAAATTTAACAGTGCAACGTGTGTTTCTGAGGATTGTAGGTGCTTCTCCTTTCAGGGCTGTGGCTTTTATTTCTTTTTTGTTTCTGTTGTATTTACATCTAATATCTTCATCTCAACATTTACAGTTCACTTTTTAACATGTTGTGGGCTTTCAACCCCAAACCAACCATAATAACACTGATGGGAACAGCACTCTACAATAATAGGGGCAGAAACAGGGCTGAAATCTAAGTCATGGCTTTTTTTTGGCTGTGGGATTGTAGGCAAGATGCTTAATCTTTTCTTTGGCCATAAACTGGGAAGATAATAATTTGCCTTGTGAACATATCTGAGAATCTATGTACTTGTAAAGTGCTTATAACAGTGAGTTACAACCTAGTGAGATAACACAGACATGTGATTTTTAGAGTCAGGGTTTTATTAATGCACATTTTTTCAAGGAATTCTCTGAGGTTTAGCTTCAAAGAATTGAAATGGATCATAAGACTCCTATCTTGTCTCCTCTTCCCTTTTTGATTTCTTATACACCTCTTTTTCTTTTTTCCCAAGGTTTTCTGTTTGGATTTCTCAGGCCACAGGAACTTCATCGTTTTCTGTCCCATCTTCACTAAGAGTATTAGTTGAAAGCTAGTCCGTAAGGCAGGAGTTCTAAGCTGACATCCTGGAAGGCCTTAGGAGCTTACACAGACAGTCCTGACAAAATTTTACATTTTAATTAGTTTAAGCATTCAAAAATTTCAAGGTTTAAACCTTTCTGCTTCCTGTCAAGACGGAGTAACAGGAACTTGATTTATTCTTGGTTGAAACAACTAAAAAGATGGAAAATAATTTATAATGGTGATTTTCAGACATTGGACATCAGATAATCTAAGCGAGAGATATGGGAGCCCAACAGTTGCCCAGCTGAAGTTTTCCAGGCCCCATGGAAAAGGAGGAAAAGGGGACTCAGGACCTTGTCAAGCTCCCTCACCGAGGAGACAGAATTGGTGGCCTGGGGTCCTCGTGACAGAGTCCCACACAGCAGAGAATTGCACAGAGGGGGAGCCTCTATTATCTGTAGAAATTTTCCCAAGAATATTTGGCTGCATACAAACATATTAGTGTGTGTGAGGAAGCTACTCGGGCTGGGGGAAGGAATTGCTGGAATGGAGCCAAATGCAGACCCAAGAACGATTCATATTCTCTCCACAAAGAAGGAAAAACATCACCATTCAGGGCATCAGCTACAATCTTCAAAAGGAAGTTTTGTAAGTACTGGGGCAGGATTAGTGCTAGATAAGGACTCTGCCATCCCCACCTTATGAACTCTCAGAAGCAAGTCTCAAAAGATCAACATGTCAAGTAAGTTAACTGTCTCCCAGAACAAACTCAAGAACATTACTGGAACATAAAAATATTTATATTCAACATGGTGAAATTAACACTGACTAAAATCCAGTAAAAATAACTAGGCATGCAAAGAAATGGGAAAATCCGTCTTACTGAGAATAAAGGTAAATGAATAGAAACAGAATCAGGACTCACTTGGATGCAAGGATGAACAGACAAGGACACTAGAAGTTATCGACTATTTCCTACTTATCCAAAAAGAGCAGAGGATCCATGACTACCTTAAGTAGAGTCAAGGAAGATGGAAAATCTACTCACATCAGATTCTAAATAAGAAATATATGGAAAACAGCTCATTGGACTCGACAGAAAGAAAAGATGGGTTCACTTGAAGACATAGAAATAGAAACACACTAAATTGAAAAACGAGTGAAAAACTGGGGTTGGCGTCAGCAAACATTGGTTTAACATATATAATGGGAACCTTCAACAGCAGCAGAACAACAAAAATATTGGAGTTACCATTGCTTAAAGTTTTCCAAATTTACTGAACATTAAAAAAATTATAGATCATAAACCCAGGATAAAAAAAACAAAGTCAAACTAAAGACAAAGAAATCATCCCAGGGCATATCGTAAACATCCTTAAGAGCAGCCATACTTAAAGGTTAAAATGACCTGGACAGAATCAATGCTCTGAATAACAGGATGAATACGTAAGTCAGAAGCCTGGGGCGGGGCAGCATCTTCAGGAAGAAAAACATAACAAAACCATCAACTTTGAATTTCACACTCAGAAATCTCCCTCAGACAACAACGACGGTGTTCAGTCACGCATACACTGTAGCCAGAACTTGTCCATATTTCCCAATTCATTGACCAGACTTGCTCCTGGTATCCTTAGTGTCATTAAAGGTGTCTGTGACTATAATCATCCCCACTTAAAAAAAAATTGGCTGTCTTGATGATCTGTGGTGCTTTCTGCATAAGCCACTGTCGCTGCTGGTTTTTCTATTGCCAGGGAGCCAACTTTTGACTAGGTTGATCCTCCCTATAGGAATTTCAGCTCTGCTTCATCGAACTCTGCTCCTGTCTTTGTTACCTCATCCAATCAGCTTATTTGTGTCTAGCTGGTAGCTTAGAGTTGTCACCCATTCCTAAGCCTTTGAGCAGAAACTGAACCACAACTAATTTTGGCGTTTCATTTTTATTTATTGGACTACTTATGATCCCTCAGGTTTAAGCATTATAAAACTTTTCCAACCTAGGAAGTGGTACCAAGTTTTAAACATTCCACTTATACTTCAGAAGAATATGTGTTCTTTCTTTTGTTTGGACTCCCTTCATGCCAATCAAGTTAATTGACTAATTTTGGGAAACTTCTCTATTTTTACATATTTAAAAGATCAGTTTTGAAATTACTATATAAAATTTCCTTCGATTACATTAGATGTGTCAATTTTTATACCTCCTGTACATTCATCAGTCTTTGCTTTATGAATTTTGAGGGTACTTTGTTCAGTGCACGTAAGTTTAAAATGGTTATACCTTCTCCCTCCCCAAGATGTTCTTGTTTTACACTCCTCGCTACCTGCTAATATTATGGTTTCTCAGTTTTTCTTTAACTATTTGCCTGCTACTTCTCACCCTTTTATTTTAAGCCTTTCTCAGAACTCTTATTTTAGATGTGTCCTGTTAGAAACATCAGCTTTTTAAAAATCTGACAAGATCTTTTAACAATAGATTCAGACCATGACATGATAATATATTTATATACTTTATTTTTTAGGAGTATGTATTTGAGAGAGATTTATTTCAACTATCTAATACTGCTCCCCCTAGTTTTCTATTTTTTAAAAAATTCTTTTGTTTCTACTTTCCAAGTTAATTCTTTTTGTTTTCTTATTCTATTTTGTCTTCATTCTAGTTTTGAAGTTATGGATTATCTAATATAAAGTGGAGACCTTGGGAATTGCATCATGTACGTTTAGTAAGATTTAATGTTTTATATCGTTTTCATATGATTGTAAAAAACAGAGTCTTAGGAAATCTTCACTCTGCCTAATCCCTTCCTGACTCAGGACACTCACTTTTAACCCTTTCATTTGCTCCTCTGCTTTAAAACCCACTGACGTAGACATCAGGTTTTTATTAGATATTTCTTTTACATTCATCAGTTCCTTTGATCAGCACTACTTGGATCTCAGGCACCACTTCCCACGCAAAGAATGAGCCCCACAGACTGAGGTCACACACTGAGTTGTGTTTACACAACTGTGGAGGTGTGGCGTCTCCCCTTGGCATGAACACCCACCAATAGGGCCAGTACACATTTTCACTGGACTCTTCTATCTGCTCTGGGGGAGACTGCATATGTACAATCCGTCAGTTCTTCATGGAAATCTTACTAATGATTGGCATGAAAAAGCCATGTCACCCCAACAGTCCAATAGTTGCTGTGCTCTCTTGGTACATTACATACTTTAGTCTCCAAGAAGGCCGGAGGTTGACTTGCTCTTGGACTGGCTCATTTCTGGCTTAAGCTCTCCTCAGCAGGATTGGACCAACACACTCGACTCCACTACTGTTAGCTACTTTTAGCCAGAGCACATGAAGTACACTCAAAATACTTATTTATACTACTCCAAATAAAATATCATTACACTTAAACACATCAGACATTTCCTTCTTTTTTGGGAGACAAGTATCATTGATTCACAATTCTCACTATTACACTGAATAACTTTGTGATTTAAAGTCCACAGAAAAACTCTTGCATATGATCTAGAATTCTTTCCTTGGGTTGTAATTTCAGAACTGAAGAATCCCTGTTCAAGAGCTACAACTATTTTAAAGGTTATGGATCTGTCTTGCAAAATTAAAGACAGTGTCACTAGTTTTTGTTTACTAAACAGAAACAAAACAAAATGTTATATTCTTATTTTTCTTTGTATTTTTTGATGGAAAAGAAAAGACTTATACACATTTACTGAAGAATTCTGGGTCTCTTTTGTGATGTGATTATTCATTATCTTTTAATTTTAGGTGCTGAGCTTCAAAAGTTTCAAGAACTTTGTTACATGTACAAATTTGATGACTTTCAACTCAGTATATTATAAATATTTTTACTGATTATCTTAATCTGTTAGTATTTTCACTTACACAAAATTTTAATTGTTATATTGTCAGTATTTCCTTCATGCTAATGAGGGCTTTTTTTCACTTAGGGATCAGAAGACAGATATTTAATTTTTTAATGGTACTATGAATCGAGCCCAGGACCTTTGCACTGACTTGCATTTCCAGCCCGTCTTTAATTGAGACACGGTTTCATCAACTCACCAAGTTGCCCAGGTTGGGCTTGAACTTAGGACCCTTCTGACTCAGCTGCCCAGAGTGGTGGAATTACAGGTCTATGCCACTAGGTCAGGTTTCAATTTCTTTATATCACTTTTCTATGCTTTTTCTTTCTTGGAAAAATGAAGTCTTCAACTCCTTGGAATTTATTTTAGCATCTAATGTAATGTAGAAACCTTAGGATTTAAAAAAACAGTTATCCATTTTCTTAGCATAGCTTTCCCCATTTATTGGAATTGGGTTAGTGTGCCAATTTTTATGGAAAAAGTACTTCGACATTCTAATCAATCCCAGCGAACCTTCTGTCTACTCTGGTGCTAGTGACATACTGTTTTAATTATGACAATGTCACATTTCTCTATACCACCACCAGCTGGTGCAGTTTTGTGCCTTCATTTCAGTGGCCATTTAGACAAGGAAGCAAAGAAAAAAGATGAAAAAAGAAAGGATAAAGGGAAGAAAAAAAAAGAAAGGAAGCAACTATTTGTGCATTTTCTGGATTGCTTCTAAACCACTAAATTCTGTCGGCACATAATTATGCTTGTTTCTGTTTGTGGTTGGTGCCAATGTTATTGCTTTGATTTTGGTCACCTGTCATAAAGAAGACACAAGCCAATTTAATATAAAAAGGGTGTTTGGCTCAAATGAAAGCAAACCACACCAAAGCATATGCTCTCCCGGGGAGGACTGGAGGTTGCTTCATTAGGAAAAAACTGGTAAAATTTAATGTTACATAATATAGGCAAAATAAATTCAAAGTAGATTGTGTTGCAATATTTATCACTTAAAGTGACAACAAAGCTCATTAATATGTAATCTGTCTCATTAAATTCTTACTATGAGTGCTAATCTTTTTAGTTTGGTAGTTTTCCTTATATCTAAATGTTTATGTCCTACAGCAAAAAAACTTATAGATTTATTAACTCAAGAACTTTATGTCTAGAGTCCTTTCTGTGCAGATTTAAACACTTTTTTTTTCTTGTAAAGGCATCTATACATGAGTTAAACTTAAAAATTCAAAAGGCGCATCACGAGATCAAGTTATTATTGACTGAACCACTTTATATTTATTTATTTATTTATTTATTTATTTATTTATTTATTTATTTATTTATGGACACAGGGTCTCACTCTGTAGTTTAGGCTGGTCCAGACCTCACTATGTAGTGCAAGCTGGCCTCAAACTTATGGCCAGCCTCCCGAGTGCTGGGAGTACAACCATGAGTCACCACATGCAGTTTATGTGGTGCTTGCTGGGAAATCAAACTCTGGGTCTTACACTTGCTAGGCTAGTGCTCTAAATGCTATCCAATTTCTCCAGCCCCTGAACCACATTTTTGTAGGTGTTACCTTATTGATGAGTTAGAACTGTCCTCCGAAGAACAGATTGCAAGATTTTATATCCCTCTCTCTGGCCACTTTTCTAGCCCTAATCTAAGGCTCACTCCAAAGTCCTGTGCAAGCTAATCTAGAGCAGAAAATCCAGCCCCAGCCAGTGGACAAAGTTTACAGCCAGTTTTTTACACTTTTAGTTCACCTATCGCTCAAGGTTCTTGATTCCCAAGATATAGAGTCCCATCTGGTCATAGCTTCTTCCTTCAGGTCTCAGTATGATGATTGCCTGTTATAGGCGATCCAATCAGATTCTCCTGGTACCTCTTGGGTCAACATTGCACATTCCTGAATTCCAGAGAACGCAGTAATCTCAGTAAGAGACACCCCAGCTACATAGATTCTCTACTCTGTGAATTTCATGAGGAATAGTCCAAGCGCCGCCCCTTCCCATAGATTCACTACAGGGTGGGGGAAGAGAGCAGGAGTGGTAGGCATGCAGAGGCTTTCCATTCTTAACTAAACAGTTACATAAAATATAAACCTCCAAAAGCCCAATAATACAGAGGGTAGCTGCATGGCTCTTGAACTGATCACATCCCTGATGAATGCATAATTAAAACCAGGGTGCCCAGCTCACAGCAGGTGCTCAGGGAAGGTCAGGTGCCATCCACAGCAGGTTGACTGTGGCTCTTTTTCTTTAAGAAGACAATATGGTTGATTTTGTTATTTGGGGATTCCGTGAGTGTGACCTCACCTACTTGCCAAAATTCATTTGTAATCCTCAAATCAATAACCTCTGTTCTCATGGGCATTTGAGGACATGTGGTGTGCACAGAGAAGCTAAAACTTTGAGTCACTTGATACAGCTGTTCTCAGCTAGTTAGAACAGGGTGACACTCTGCCTTCCTCTTGTAGCTCCCGCTGCAAGCCAGTGTCCTTTCCATGGTCAAGTTTGTGCCTCACTGTCGGTGATGTCCCATTTGTGAATAGTTTGATTAATACAAATTTTGCTTCAATCAGTTCTGTTTCCTTACTGTCCCTTGAATATATTCCAGATGATTTTATCCATCTAATATGTTTCCTCCCTCTCGATTAAGTCCCACGTGTTCAGTGGTGCCTCCGTAGGGCCTGCCAGGCAACAATGCTGCTTCCCTCTGAGCCTCTTAAAGCAAGGACATTTGGAATCTACAACTCATATGGCTTAAAAAAATACAGCATTGCCACATGAATACCCAGGTGCTACATCACTGCTTTCCTTGGTTCTGAGCATCTGAATGGGGGGACAGCTTATCATCTGCTCCCCTCCCATTGTTAACACCTAAGAGCACCAATGTGCAGGTTGGAAATTAATTCGTAATGCAATCAAATGTTCCAACTGGAGGACTTTATCTAATAAATGAATAAATCTAATTTATAGGCTATTTAATGATTCCATCTAGTGTCTATAAAAATTTGTTCTATGTGTTCCATTGCCACACATATAAATATCAGCCATGTAACTCTATGGTGACATCTTACTATGTACAGAATGGAAGGACAGTGCTGTCCAGGAAGGAGCTCTAGTGTCCAGACAGTAAAACTGACTTTCCTGGTGACTTCAGAATTTTAAGATGTGACAGCAACCTAAGTTTCTGTTAAATGGGAATTTACCAATTATTAATTCTTTATAATTTTCTGAAATATGTTATATAATGTGTACAACTGAATGAACGTAAGTTTTCTTATGCTTACTTTTTTTGATAGCTCACGACACAATGCAGTACAGTGGTTGGGTTATCATGAGATCTGGCATCTGTCACTGGCTAGCATGTGGCTCTAAGCCTCAGTGTGCTTGCCTATAAGCCTCAATGTAGTGTCTACTTGGCAGGATGACCTTGAAGGTTAAATAAGATAACGCATATAATAAGTACCTAATGAATGGTAGCTGTAAAAATTATGATGTGTTTTTGAGCACATTTCAGTATCTTTGTGAATGGCTTTTGAATATATATCAAATCATAAAAAGATCATTAATATGAGGTAATTGCCATTGTGATGTGTTTTATAGGATGAAATTATCTTACAATCACCGATGACGTACCAGGCACAGAAATGACTGTCACATGGCATCTCATTTGACTGCAAGCTTATGGCATTCATGTTTGTGTCCCTCAAAATTTACCCTGAAGTTCTAACCCTAACGTGATGGTATCAGGAGGTGTGATCCTTGGGCCATGGGGCTGGCGCCCTCAGGAAAGGAGTTGTTTGTCTTCAACACCCCCAAAATCTTTCTTGTTCTGCCACATGAAGATATTGTGAGGGTCCCTGTTCTGCAATCTGGAAGTGGTTCCTCCCCAGAATTCGAGTCTGCTGTCACTCTGGTCTCAGATTGCCTGTCTCCAGAATGGGGATAAATACATTTATTTAGTAATTAGTATTCAGTTTTAATAACCTGAGCTAAGATGCTGAGTATTTGGTTCTGGCTTCTATGCACTGGAATACGGGAGGTGAATTTCCTTGTCTAAGGTTCAGTGAATTTTTATCATCTTATGTTGCTATACTCTAACTGTAAGTACAAACTGACTTTGTTGACTTGTTATCCTTGACGGTTCTCCCCCTCCTCTCATTTCCTTGAGGTGGCTGAGGTTCGCACATGCTGTATGCAGTCATTTCTTGGCGACCACCTCCCTATGGGACAGCTCAATACAAGGTACCTGACATACCCTTCAGACGCCCACACCTGGTATGCAGTGCACAGATTTTGACTCAGTAGAACTCATGCTTGTGTGCTGTGACACTTAGAACTCCCTATGAGGTGCCCCAGACTCTGATACAACCTAAAGTCTTGAGTGCACTGCTCTTTTGGCTCCCCACTCTTGACATGCCTACATCTCCCATGTGGCTCCCTTATAACTGAATCTTAAGGGGTGCTGCCCTTGCCTCTGTGATCTGTAGGTAACACCGCTCCTGTTACTGCATGTGTTTTGTCATGTTTCCTCCTCTGTCTTACCTGATGGACACCCAAATACAACTCTCTTTTTGGTCAGGGATCTTTCAGAGGTGATTATCTCGATAGAAATATACTTAAGACAGGCCAAATAAGAGCCATGTCTTCGTCCCTTGGTGCTACTACAACAAAGTAGGCTGCATACTTTATAAACAGAAGAAAGCTATTATTCACAGTTCTGGAGGCTGGAAGTACTCAGTCACGGCACCAGTAGATATGATGTCTGGTAAAGACTCGATCTCTGCTTCAAGAGCATGCCTGTTTAGTGTGTCCTCACATGTCACAGGAGGTGAACAAGATCCCCTAGGTCTCTTAAAGGGCACTAATGGCATTCATGAGGGCTATGACCTTATCACCTCCCAAAGGCCCCACTTCTTAATATGACCACATTAGAGATTAAATTCCAATTTTGTATATTTTGAGGACGTAAACATTCAAAGTCACAAGAACATCAGAGGGACGCATGGTCATGGGTAGACTCTGGTATTATTAGGCCATCTTCCAGAATAAAGTATCCTGTGAAAGGCACACTGCAAACATTCACAGCTATCTCCCCTCCAGAGAGAGACCTCAAGAATTAATACATACTGGGAAGCTGTTGAGTTGGGTTTGAACTCAGATCCACACGGGTGTTCCTATCATTTTTACCACCCAATATCTCCATGCTTTTTGCATGTTGGTTGGATGGTTTTTGCTTTTTAAACAAATGTACTCTAGGTTATTTTTATGTGTTGTGAGCTCAAGTTTCCTCTAACTATACTGAACATATCTCATGAATTACAAAGTCCAATGTGCCATCGAGCAGTCACAGATGCCTCTCTGGGAAACTAAGGGCAGGTGCAGAAGAACTGTACAAGGACTTAAAAGGGGTTACAAAAATATTTAGGAAATCACCACTGTGACTCCAAAATAAATATTAGATTTAATCAGAGGATTTTGGTGAAGGAGGGTGCATGAGATTCTTCAAGCAAGGAAAGCATAATTAGTACGGGTGTTGCAGTGGCATGCAGAAACAAAAGAAAGCAAAACCAAGGCACGAGGGACTTTCCTCAAACGCACTTCGGTGCAGGCCAAGTGTCTGCCTGTTTGCTAGCCAGCAATTAAATAGGAAGAGCAGGAAAACCAGGAAGAGAAGTAGAAAATGTTCAGGTTAAAAGCTGGTTTTTAAATTACAAAGCAACAAAAATATATATAATTTTTCCTCTTTAAAACATCCCTTGGTGGTGCCCTTTAAGGCAATGGGCAACGATTTTTCCACAACTCAAGAATCTGAGCCTTTGTCTGATATGAGAAATCCAGTTCTGGGGAAGGAGCAGCTCCAGCAAATGGAAGACACAAAGGAAAATGGGGGCGGGTCTCTGTGGCCTCCCTGCATCAACCATGTGTATTTGCTTCTTGTGAAGTCTCAGAAAATTCAATGTCCTCGTTATGTACATTTATCACAGCGCATGATTTTATAATGGTTAATAATAAGGGATTTGGAGGTGTGCTGATTATGTGCCTTCCTGGGGGTGACTGTCAAGCAGCCTTTATGTGCTTTGCAAGTGCTGTAAAGTGGTTTAGCAACATGTTTAATTCCAAGTTAGTGACACTGTGACTCACTGGGAGGTGGCGATGGATCAGGCTGATGGAATATGCATCATGTCAAAGTGTCAGAGATGCGCTGTCAAACCATAAATAGATGCTTTTAGCAGGTAAGCTCTCGCACCAACACAGATACTCAGAATTATCTAGAGAGCATTTAAATTTGCACATAATTCTCAATAATAGTTTATAGGACATTTGTGTGATCTATGATGAGCAGTATGTTAAAGACTAAGGTTCTCACATATTGATTAGAGAATGACAACATTTTTGTGACTATTGTTGGTTTAAATTCATTCATTGCTTCCTGTCTCCTGAAATGTAAAGATGAAATTTTAAACATTGTATTTTTCAACACACAGTGACTATAGCTATTAATTTGGGAGAAAAAAGTGTATATGTATTATGCAGTCACATGGAGGATGCACAAAGGGATAAAATCAATGCAATCCAGCCTGAAATAAGAGAAGAGGCAGCCAGCCAGGCATGGATAACTAATACCTGAGAGGTAGGGTAGTGCATATGTGTGAAAAGCAGAAAACCGCGAGTTGAGCTTAGTAGTTACAAGGGCATGAAGAGCAGATGTCAGATCCAAGTTGGTGGGGTCTGTGTGCAGGTAGACCAGAACACTCAGAGTCAGATGGAAGATGCTTCTGGATCAGAGCTGGACCAGTCCTGTGGTGCAGTGGAAGGTGACGTAATGCCAACACACATGGAACCAGAAGCCACAGGGAAAAAATGGTATTTCCCAAGAAGTTAGGCAATAGCTCGTCATTTCTCCTTTTCTCAGCCCCTCTCAACCACCATCTACTTCCTGTGTCTATGCATTTGGCTACTCCATTTCGGTTGTTGATGTTTAATGGGTACAGAACTGCAGTTTTGTAAGACTAAAGCATTATAAAGATGGGTTGCACATCAGTGTGACTTTACTTAACACTATCCAGCTGCACACTTATAAAGGTTAAGATGGTAAAATGTGTGCTGTATGTCCTCTACTTCCCCGTAATTTAAAAAGCAAAAAGAAAGAAATCAGGTAACATAAGAGGCAACAGCTGTTAGCCTTTTGTAATTGCATTGACCTTTCAACATTCCCAGCTCTAAGCACAAGAAACCAACACTGGGCTGGACAAAGATTTGCTACATGAATACATTTCTGAATGCATGACAGACCATGGCTCGCTCAAGGGTGTCTGGGCAGAAGGGCTTTCCAAATCATATTGCAAATTTTTTCACATAATTTGTAATTGCATACATTCAACTGGGGCTGCATCTCATCCTACATTTTTAACCTTGGCACCAGCCACAATATCCAGTCACAAGCTGGTGCTCAATAGAATTGCAGAGACTAATGTGTGATTCTTTTAACGAGGAGATAATTTACAAGGAACTACCTGGACCTAAACTAATGATATTCTTCCCATGATACAGATTGTCTTCTGTGATTGCTTGTAATCTAGGTTTAGTTTTGCCATTTCCATGGGTTTTAGAGACTTGTAATCTAATAAAAAAGATAGCAAATACCAGAGAGAATATTACATTTTAGGAAAAATGATTTACCCTCCATATGTATTCCCATGGGGTAGAAGCAGCAGCCAATGGGAATCCTTGCTTTATCCAGAATTTGGATGCCATGGTTGTTGGTTCTTCTTGCCTTCCTCCATTCCAAATGGGGTACTCTACCATAGCTGTCCCTCTCTTCTTGGGTCCCCTGTCCTTTTTTCTTGGTTCAAAGCTCAGTGTTCCTTCCTTTCTAGTCATCCTTCTATATTGGGTCAACTCTTCCATGGAGTATTTGGGGCTTTCTGTTTCTTGTTAATGTCAGTTGTGGCCCCTTTTTTCTACAAAATATCCTGTAGCAAAGGTCCATATTTATTTACCAGTAATTGTAGAGAGGCTATTTTTTCTAAAAGTAGAGTAGTGGGTTAAATGAGTATGAATAGCTCTTTCAAATAGAGGATCATCAAGTCACACCAACTTTGTTTTTTGTGAGTTAGGAGATATCAGGCCAGCAGGGCTGCAGGTCACACTAAGATCTCAGAGAAATTCTGCTGATTCAGGAAGTATTTCTATTTATTGATGTTATACTTCTATCTATAGATTATGAGCAGAAGTCAGAGTGGAAGTAGAGAATATGTGATTATCTTAAACTCTTAGATATGTTTCTATTTTTTGTCTCTTTCTCAGACACACTGTCTGAGCAATTGGAAAGATTAGAACTGTGAGTAAATCAGTTCTTAAAAAAATTCCCCTTGCTTCCCATTTCTCCCCAGTAGTGGACCTTATGTTCAAGCTCCACATTCTCCATGCCACAACTGGGACTTCTTGGGGTCAGCAACAATTTCTTACTTGCATTTGTGGTCATGATTCCTTGTACAAAGTTTGACTCATTGATTGAATTTTTAGATGGAAGAAATCTGGTACACATAAACTTGTGCTGTGTTAAGGTTTGGACCTAAAACATCTTGTATGCAGAGGATGACTGGATCATAGGGGACACTGGAGTGCGTTTCTCCATTGATGAGTTTATTAATTAAACGTGCTGTTAGGATGTGGGGCCTGCTTGGAGGTGGATTATTGGAGGTGTGGCCTAGAAAGAAGGTGTATTCTTGTCCCTGGTTCTTCCCTTTTCTGTCTGCTTTCTGGCTACCATTCAGTGAGCCACTTTTCTCCACCATGCCATTCTGATCATGAACTGAAACCACCAAAACTGTGAGCCAAAGTAAACCTTTCATCTATTAAGTTGTGAGTGTTGGGTATTTTGTCCTAGTACAGGAAAGGTGACTAAGACATAATTCATGTACTTGTGTCTATTTTTGGGAAGGGCTGAAATATGGGCAGTACTTGTGGAAAGGAGAGGGTTGTGGTCAACACCTACTTAAACAGGTTCTGACTTTTTATCATGTGGACTCCTTAATCCTGGCTGCACATTAGAATCTCCTAGTACATTGAAAAATAGTGATGCTGGGGCTCTATTCCAGAGCAAACACATTGGGATATCCAAGGGAGAGCTCCTGGAATTGAAAGGACATACCCTGGAGCTGCACTGAAAGTCATTTTGTGTTTTCCACTAAGGCTTTATAGAAGAACATCCCCACAGTTGTAAGCTTATCTTAAGCATATGTCATTTTTTTTGAAAGTTAGTTCAGATTGTCAAAGTATTATCTTTTTGATGTTTCTGTTCATTTTGGAGAATTTTCCATTGATTTGACTTATTTTGGCCACATAGTTTTATTTTAGAAATTCAAACACTTGCCTTAAGCTACATGTGAATTTAAAGAGCAACAAGTGAATTTTAAGTAACTGAAAACCTCAGGAGAAAGAGCCAACATCTGAAGCCAAAGCTAAGGAGGCCTTAGTTACACAGGGTTTGTGCTCTGGCCAATTTAGAGAGAGGAGGGATCGTTTTGTTTATGCCCAAGGAACAAAGCCGCTTCAGTGCAAAGAACAGAGAATCCTTCCTAATAAAGCCTGTGCTTAGTAATTCAGGAGACAGTCACTGGAGCAGAATTTTTTTGAACTGGTTTGTGAGGGAAGATGACAGAAGTGATCTTTCAGCCTCTGTCCTGTCGCTTTGTCATCTCTCAGTCTCTTGGAGAGAGGAGAGAGAGCAAGTAAGGACCCTTGCATGTGACCCCCCAGAGGCTGTGTGTGACAACAGCTTATCCTGTAAAAAGTGTCTCTGACTGTGGGCTCCAAGCATCCACAGCCCTTCGTCACATCCCCATTTTCGGTGAATGTTGTATAACGGTGGTGCAGAGAATGAACCTCGGGACAGGAAACCCAGGGCCAGTCCCAGCCCAGCCACTGGTTGTCACGCCACCAGAAGAGAGTCACCGATGACTAGCTCAATCACCATGATGCTTAATTTTAGGTGTCAATGGCTGATGAAGGCGTACTCAGGGAATGGTAAGGCTGTATTTTTGAGTGTGTCTGTAAGGATATTTCCAGAGGAGGTTGGTGCGTGAATCGTGGCCTAAGCAGGAAAGCTCTTTCCTTCATCCACTTCCCTGGAAGCCCAGACAGAAGAAAATGGCAGAGAGTTTCTTTTTCTTTCTTTCACTCCTGGGCAGATGTATCATTTTTCTTCTGCCCTTACTCACGTCTCTCTGGCATGTGGGCTCTGGAACTTGCAGTGATGGCCTCTAGTTCTTAGGATTCAGTTGTGGATTGAATTACACTATCATCTTCCCTGGTGAGGCTCCAGACCTTGACTTAGCCACACTACCAGCTGCCTGGTGTGCTAAGTGACCAATCATGGGTCCTCTCAGCCTTCACACTCATGTAAGTCAATTCCTCTAATAAATCCTGCCTATGTATGTATGTATGTATGTGTCATCCATCCATCCATCTAGTCTACTCATCTATCTTATTGGTTCCATCTCCCTGGAGAACATGACTAATACAGTTGCCTTACCTACTCTAATATACTCAGTTACTTAAATATCCTGGTGGATGGGGTTACTATGAACATGAAATAAAATCATGGATAATATTCTTAGGTCCAACTGAAAAGACACTTAATGGATATTAAACATGTAGAAGGGTAGGCTAAAATCCCAGGACTCAAGATGACCCTTGACTTCCTTTAGTAATTCGCCACCTGGGAGGGAGGCAGATGCACCTTGGGGAGTAGAAGAGCACACAAATGCTCTGAAGTCAGTATGAATAAGACACCATGGTTGCATCACCAAAGAGGCAGAAATGGCTTCTGCCGGGAGAGAGGAACAAACAGGTGGATCGAAGAGGCTTCCTAGGACTTCAGATTCTTGAACTGAGTCCGGAAAGATCAGAGAATTTCAGCTGGTAGACTGAACCCAGGAAGGTACAGAGGCACAAAACAAGTACAATGTTCAAGGGAATTTTGAGGTTGGAATGATTGGCACCTGCCTTTGAAGCAAAACAATAGCAGTTGATACGACTCGATGGACAGGTTGAAGCATCAGACTGGAAACTGACTTGAAGTTCATACTGTAAGCAGGAGTGTCTAATCCACAGTCCGCTGATTTTTAGCGAGTTTTTAAAAAAGAGGAACTGCTTTGGGCCATGTATTATCCATACATTTATATATGATATAATGTATTGCACATAGGATATAGTTACTGTATAAGTAAAGCTTCCTTAAAATGTTTTCCTTACAGCTTTAAAAAAACATTAAGGGCAAAAAAACTCAGCTGCAGTTTGGAAGTGTCTAACTAAGGCTTGGACTATATTTCATAACAAATAAGATATGGAAAGATTTTGGCAGGGAAACGCTATGGTTGAACTTTTTCCATATGTGAACTATAATGATGTTTGGAGTCTATAAAGACAGATTAATTTGGATTTTCTTCTTTCCCCAATTCCATTTTTAAGTCTTTAAAATTGTAATCAATACAGATTTTACAAGAGTTGGAACACTGGTAGTGTTCAGTGAGTGGAATGATAATTGTGTTCATTTTTATTACTGACCTAGATGAAACCCATTAAAATTTATCACAAGCCCAGGCAAGCAACAGGTGGGCACATAAAGATTCCAGTCAGCAGGGTGCCAGGAAATGGATGAGTTAGATTTCAGGGGTCATTTTGGAGAAAAAGCTGGCTCACAGGAAGGGCACACACGTCAAGACACAGAAGCTGCCTCCCCTTGAAGCCAGACCATCAACTTTAGCTGTTGTTCTCATGTAGTCCATTCCAAATGTCCTTCATTATAAGAGGGGAAGGGAGAACAAGGAATGTCTGGTTACTCTCGGAGAATATTATCAGGCCATAATGACATTTCAGTCATTATGGCTGCCTGGGGGACTTCCTGGGAGAAGGACCCTGGACAGGAAAGAGATTTTCTCTCACTTCTACCAATGGTATTGACATGGGAGAAATTTTCCACATACAGTTTTAAGGCATTTCATTCCCTTGCCTTTACATAGGTCTGCGCTAAGGAATAGGCTGAGATCCCAAAACCTTTAAAACCTCTTAAAAGTCCTGATCAGCCCTCTCCCAAAGGTAGAATCTCAATCTCTATAGATCATGTGTTCCTATTCAGTGATACCAAGACTCCTCGCTGTAACTCAAATCTGTTTCTCATTCTTCTAAGATAGGGTATTAGAATGGGTATTCCAGAGAAGTGTGTGTGTGTGTGTGTGTGTGTGTGTGTGTGTGTGTGTGTGTGTTCATGTGAGGGTGTGTTTATTACGGAATCTGTCCATGTAATTATGGAAGCTGAGAAGTCAGGCAGTAATCTGGAGACCCAGGAAATTGAGGTGTGGATTCATTCCAAACAGCCACAAGCTCAAGTTCCAAAGAGAGCCTCTGTCCTGTTAGAGTCTGAAGGTGGAAACAGACCAATGCCTCCCAGCACAAGTTCTCAGCTGGGTGGGGTTTCTGTTTCCCCTGACTTAGCTTCTGAACCCCATGTAGAGGTGACTCAGCCAAGAAGAAGCTAGCACAAGGCCCACAAGAATCTGACACACATACAAGATAAGAATCTGCCCTACTATTGTCTTCTACCATACTGAGTCAGAAATCCAAGGCTTCTCCTTTTAATGTGCCTCTGTACCCAAAGAATGCCATTTGGATAGATTATGATGTAATTTGGAGAGATGATGGCAAAGGGCAAGATCTAAGTGACCTCTGCCTTCCAAGCATAAAACACCTCAGGAATGTCAAATACTTGAATGTTAAATGATCTCTGAAAAAACTGACCAGTAGATAATACTGGGTATGGAAATCAAGGAAGAAATTCAGCAGGAAACGTTTCATTTTTTAATCCAGAATTCCTCAGCTACATTTCTAGAGGCTGAGCGAAGCATCTCAAAGTACCTTTCGTAAACGTAGGAAAATTAAAGTGGTCAGCATTTTTGCCACTTGTGGTTACCTTCTAACTATCTGATGTTAAATAGGCCAGATTCCTATCTTTCAAGAAAGTATATAAAATAATTTTATGTGTTGTGCATGTTTATTCTGTGGAACTTTGGGATCCCAATATAATATTGCTCTTCCTTTTATGCACTTGGGTCTTGGGAGAACAGTCCCATGGGATTTGAAGCTAAGAAACTGCAATCTAGACTTGATGCTGCAGCTATTATATTAAATAATTGTGGGTAAATCACAAAATCGCTAATGAGGACATTAGACTGTGTGATTACAACTACAATTGTGTCTCTTTGTGTCTCTAATGTGGGTGCAGCACATCAGGAGTTCCGACCCCTGAGGGTCATTCATTTACTTTAGCCTACACCATGCTGCTAGAAAAAGTCGGCCAGGCTCTCACGGGCCTCATCCAGACTCTGGCTCCTCCTTTCGTCTCATTGGAGCATCCTCCTAACCCCACTGTTAATGACGTCTTGGGCAAGCAGGTCAACATTGCTCACATAAGAGAAGTTTTCCTCCGGCTTCTATTTATCTTTATTGCAGGTTCTTTTCTTTCTAAACATTTCATCCTTTTCTCCCTTTTTTCCACTGATACTCCATGGCTAGCTGTTTTTCCATGATAGGTAGATTCCTGCTTGGGAAGAAGTGGTAAAGAGAGGTAATACGGTCAGCAGCTGGCTTCCTGGGACTGGAGGGGACCTATAGAACATCAAGAAATTTCCTCATTTTCAACTGTACCCTTCACTGTTGAACTCAGCAGGGCCCAAAATCTCTAATTTCAGGTTCTTCCTATATTTACAGTCTCTTTATTCCAGGAGACAACCTAATTACTGGCTGTGAGGGTAGAGTCTGGGCATCTGAGAGCACTGCATGCTGCCCTCCAGCTGGTCCCCTGCCAAGCTGTTCTCTGCAGGAGGGTGCCCAGTGTCTTCTCATCCAGGACCTTGAGGGCCGGGCACCAGCCACTCCCATCCTAACCCTTCTGCATGCTTTCCAGGCTGTCGTTCCTCCATGAGGCCACATCCTTTTCCTCTCTGGCTCTCCATCTTCCCCAAATGACTTGAAATCTCTAGTCTCCTTTTGTTTTCTCACATGTTCACTCTGTCCTTGTGAGTTTATACATGTTTTTATTTCCATATTATCCTTTTACATGGGTTTTAAGGGGGAAGATTTAGAGATGTGGGTAATCCACTGTCTTCATCTCAAAGTTTCCATGAATACAGACATACACCCACATCCACCCACACATACAACTTGGCCCAATTAATGGAGAAACTAAAAGCAAAAACAAATCTAAACAGGTTAAAGGTTCACCCTATTCTTCAGAATCCACATGTGTGTTAAAAAAAACCTGATCGATTAAAAATCTTGAGGAAGGAACAGCTGTGCATGGGGCTGTCCTGCTCTGAGTCTAGCAGTGAAGGCACCTCTCTGCAGGTATCCAGGGGAGTGAGTGGCAGGAACGCCCGAGGGCAACAGATTCACCTTCTGAACGTAACGAATTCCGTATTTCTGCTATATCATGTGCCCTCTTATCACACCTGTAGGGTTAAGAGCATTTTAAAATTCTGTTAGTAAAGAGACAGAAGTGGAAGGAGGCCTGGCAGGCTGGCAATCCGGACGCGGAGGTCTCGCATGCAGCAGCTCTGCGCCGCGTGGCATGTACCATTAAGGCACGGGTGTTATTCTAGCCGTGGACGGCCTGGTCAAGTGGGAGGGACCCTAGGCAACTCCGCAGTCTCATTTGCTCCCATCACTTTTGGCTGACACCTGTCACTGGGCTATCCTGTGCTTGCTATGGAGCCGTGGGAACAAAATAACAGAAACGTTTTCTGCAGGTTCAAATCTTCAATGTCCCCCGGAAGCCTCTGTGCTTGGAAGCCGATCAGATGCTGGGGGTGCTTTGTTCCCCAGTGAATTCATCCGTCCATGATTTCATGGGCTGCTGGGAGGTAAGGCCATATTGGAAGGGTGGGTCACCGGGGTCATGACCTAGAAAGATACGCGTCCCTCGCAGGCTTCTCCCTTCTCTCTCTGCTTCCTGGTCACTGCAGTAACCTTAACCACTATGTGCTTTCTGCATTGGAGCCCACGAAACACGCGTGGATGGAGAGAGACCTCTAAAAACTGTAAGCTGAAATAAGCCTCTCTCCTTTAAGGTGCAGGTGTCAGGTACTCTACCCAAGCAATGAGAAATGACTGACACCGAGATCAAGGGTCAAACTGGCCTGCAGTATAGGATCTCTGTATTGAAGATGAGGTTTTGGGGTGGGAGGCCAGGCTCAGTAGTTAAGATGCTTGTCTAGCAAGCACAAGGCCCTGGGTTTGATTCTCTAGCACCCCATAAGCCTGTAATCCTAGCACTTGGGAGGCTGTGGCAGGAGGGCTGAAGCAGGTTCAAGGCCAGCCTAGGCTACAGAGTGAGGCTCTGTCTAAAAAAATCCCCACATAAATAAAGATGAGGTTTTGAGTTGAGTATCACTCCTCAGAACAGCCAGTTGCACATTCCAGAAGCCCTTAAACCTGGCAAGCAGCCCCCACATCAGCTATGGAGAAGGTCTCCTCTGCAGCTTGTTCTTGCTGACTGCCGTACCTCCATGCTCCTGTGGACTAGTTGCTGACCATTGTCAAGGTGAAACAAACAGCCAAGGGCACAAAGCATACCATTATTCGGGGAAGTGTCCTACAAACCTGGTGTCACATGGGGTCGTTGTTTCTCCTGGGCACTGGCTTCCAGACATCATCTCTCCCCTCACTTTACTCAGCTGGCTCTTCTGGGTTTCCTCTGGCCTCATGAGATCTGGGCAGAGCTGCTGTGCCTTCTCCTACGCCTCCACTGGGCCCGAGCCCTGTAGCTCCCTGGACTGGCTCCTTTTTCTGTCTCTTGCCTAGTGCTCACTGACATGAGCCATTGAACATATGAGGGGGTCACTGTGTCAAGCTTTGTGGAAGACCCTGGAGGCCGGGGTGAAGCACTACCTACGCCTGGTGGCTTCATTATTTTCTTTACATGTTAGCTCTTAGGGATCTATAGTGGGTACCACTAAGACCTTGCAGTCACTACCACCAGAGAAGCATGGTATACTCTACATTCTAGAACTTCACAGCATGGTAGACGTCTCCTAGGGCCTAAGCCCCTCCTTACCATTGGCTTAGATGTGTATGGAGTTACGTGACTTCCTGCAGATTACTAGGAAAATGTTTGGGCCCGCTGCTGTGGGCACACGGATAACATAGGCAGATAGCAGATGATTTGTTGACTTGCAACAACAGAGCTGGCGATGTTGCTCCAGAGACCTGGGAGTGTTAGATGGTCCTCCCATAAGGAGCTTAGTTATGGGGAGCAGCGTGGTCCTGGGGGAATGCAGGGCTGTTGTAATATTAGGAAGAGATAATTACTGTCCTTTCTGCCTGGGACTCCTTGTCAATCAATCGAGGATTGAAATATTCTGGTTACCGCAGAAAGACTAAGTACTGCCTGGGAAGACAGTGGAGAAGCATCCTATAAACACAACACTTGCAAACATGCTGCCCATCTGGGGCTATAGACATGTGCTGCCCCATGGAGGTGGCCCATTGGGCAACACCGCTGACCTTGGGCAGAGTATCACCATGTCTGCTTGTATATGATGCTCTTGGTGCACCTGTATAGTTTTTTTTTTTTTTTTAAATACTGGCTCTGCTTCCTTTGCACACCATTTATTTACTTTCTATGAAGTAGCATTCTGTATTATTTCTACTAAATGCCAAGGATGATTTATACACTGTATGAGGTATGATTGAAAAATATGATGTGTGCTTAAAGGAAAAAATCACAGTAAAAGGCACACAGTAATTAATTTCCCTCAAAATACTTTCCCTTTAAGTTAGCCACATTTATCCCATGTTCTTGCCACTCTCGAAGCAGCTCTGGAAGTCCTCTTCCATGAGGGTCTTTACTTGGGCTATTGTGGCTATCTTGATACCCTGAATTCATTCAAAATGTTTACACTTAATGGTCATCTTAACTTTGAGAAGAAGTCAGAATTTACAAGGTACTAGATCTGTTGAATAAAGTAGGTGAGAAGATTTTAATGAGCCTGGCTTTTTATCAGATGGCATGGCAGTGACATTCACTGTATGTTGGGATACCATCTCATGGAGACCCACATGAAAGAGGATTTTCAGAAGTGCTTCAGAAAGTGCTAAGAATGTTGGAATAAATGTACTCAAAGCAAGGGGGATTGATGGCGATGTGTCTTTATTGTGGTTTGGCTCTAGAATGTCCCCCAAAAGTCTCATGTGTTTAAATGTTAATGGGTTGTCTAAGGAACCATGTGTTGTTGGTAGATTGGGGCCTACTTTGGAGGGGTAGATTTTAGGCATGTAGTGGCCACACCTTCCACACCTGGATCCAGGAGGGGCTAATGACTGGGAGGAGACCTGGAAGGATATATATGCTGCATCCTGCCTTCCTTGGAGGATGAGGACTAGGACTGGTCTCAACTAGTCTCAACTTGCCCACGTGTTTATGACATCGTGAGAAGCTGCCTCTACCTCTGTCTCTGCCATGTACTTCAAAGCTGCTGGCCACCCCTGTATGGACTGTGACCTTCTGAAACTGTGAGTTAAAATAAACCTTTCCTTTCCTAAATTTATGGGTGTCAGGTATTGAATCACAGCAACGAAAAGTAACTAACACAGTCTTATACTGTGATAAATTTTTAAAAATGTAGACACTCACTGTATTTTTTTTTTTTATCACCCCTTGTATATAAAATACCCTGACACCATGATGCAATGGTGAATTACCAACCCATGTCAACCTGGGCAGCAGACCTCAGCATTACCTCTGAAGCCTCCCGTGCACCAAGGACACCCTAAAATTCTTTCAGCTTGACTTAACTATAGAGAAATCACTTCCTGGCTCTATGCCCCTGACCTTGCTTTGCTCTGAACACTTACTTTAGGCGCAATTCCTTTCTCCTAGTCTGTAAGGGAGAAGACTAACATCTCTAAGTGGCTATGAGCAATGCAGACAGACAGATCACATCATTCCAACACCCCAGTGCTTAAAACCACTCCAGCCTTTGTGTCAATGGATGTAACTGAGTTCAGGCGTCCACCCACCCACCCCACATCACATTAGTGTTTGACTATACTACCACAGTCTTCAACAGTCTTCCTCTGATTTCTTACAAATGTCTACTGCAAATTTTTCTTTTATAGTGTATTCTCTGGGTGCATACAGAGGTTTATGATTCCTTTTATTTATTTTGTATTTTATTTTGGGGTGAACTAGGGATCAAGCCCAGAACCTTCACACTGTGCTACATCCCCAATGCTTGCTCCCTCCCTTCTCTGTCTCTCTCTCTCTCTTCTCTCTCTCTCTCTCTTTTGAGATAGAGTATTGCCTCATTGATAAGTTGCCCATACCAGACTCAAACTTGTGATCCTCCTGCCTCAGCCTTCCAGAGTGCTGAGATTACAGGCCTGTGCTACCAAATCCAGTCTTTTTCTTCTTCTGCTTCTTCTTACACATTGGCATCCTATTTAAATTTTATATACATGAAAATATACTAGGTATTTCAAATTCAACCCCAAGAATGAGCTTTGTCTTCCGCTGAAAAAGTTTCTGGATCAGGAAAATTATTACCAAATTAACCATTTTTAAACATTAACTTTCCAAACAAAGGAATGGGCTCAAGTGCCAGGAAAACTAAAGATATCAAAAGAAATAAAAACAAGACTTGGGCAACTCTTAATCCTCGAATTCACACTATAATCATAATTTCTTCAAATACGCAATACTCCTTGACTTTGAGTTCCTACATCATTCATATTTACTGATCCCCACTGATAGATAATTGTAACTGTTACAGATAATCAAACTTTAACTCTGTATTTTCAAAGAGAAAATAGAGACACATTAGGCACATTAACAATTCATCTCTCTTTTAATTAGGACCTAGCGTTTCCCCTGTGCAATGGCACACTATTCATAATGGTTAAGAGACTCTAATTGCAGCTCTGATTTCTGATTTTCACTCAGGCCCGAATGTCAAATCTTTGTTGATGACACAGAATAATTCAAATTAGAGAAGTCAAGAGGATTATGAAAACCTCCAGAAGGACCAGCATGACTTGCTGATTGAGCTGGGTTCGCACAGCTGGAAAACAACATCGACACACACAAAGCCCCTGACTAGAACTTGGAAAGGCCTCTGCTTCCGCCATGTGCAAACTTAGAATTTCATCCCAGGCTACTGGGGGAGTTCTAGAAGCATCTTTGATACCAAATATCTTATTAATAAGATATCCATTTTAGATACACATGTAATTTCAAAAACTTAGAACTCCTTCTGTCTCTAGAATAAACGGTGCTTATTAGGGGTTATTTGTAGACAATTGCTCTCATTTTTATATTTAGTCAAAGGAAACCAGTTCAACTTTGATCATGAAACACCTGGACTGGATTCATAACAGTAGTTGCTCGATTTTTTTTTTTTTTGTAGGTGGCCGTACATTCCCTGATACTACACTCAAGTCAGGATATTGTATTTGTGGCTTAAAATTGTAACGAAAATATTAGATGACATCCTGATATTTATGGAAGCCATCAATTACTGAGAATAGCATTTCCATTAACCTTGAGTGTTTTTAGAGTATGTACATAGACAGAATATTGTTAAGTGTTTTCATCTCAGCAGCCATTTTACTATTTTCTTTAGCTGTTCCCAACGTTGAAAATATTGTGCAACTACTTTCATTTCTCTAGTGTCCCAGCTGGAAGTCAAGCCCATACATTTTCTGAAAATATAATGAGAAAGATTCATAACCTATCGTTGTGGGCAATTAGCAAACTCGGCAAAAGAAAAAAACTCCCATATTTTCTGTAGCATAATATGCCTCTAAGACTAATTAGAATATTTTTTATTATGGCTGCTTTTCTAGCTACTTGGTGGAATTTATACATGACATTAAGAATAGAACTTTGGAGTTGCACGTGTGTTTACTTTGCTGAGATCACTGATACCTGATTAGAATAACCAAACAGGAAATTTTACAAATGCAGTAGATAGGCTGACAAAGCCCTACTCACATTAAGATCTCCTAAAAGATTTAATTGTGCTGGCCCTACAGAGATCTAACTCTTCCTGGCAGAGCACTTTCTTTCTCAATGGCTGCCTGAAAATAATAAAATTTTAATAACAAAATTGGAAACTATGCATGAAGTATGAAGGGGATTTTTATTTCATAGGGAAATATAGGCGCAAATGCCAGTTTTCTCAATTGTTATATGCTTATAATTCTCCCTCCCTAGAAATATAAACTTGGAGGTAGGTTTTGTTTTTCGGGAATAGAGAAGTGTGAAGAGTTTCACAGTGACAATCTGAAGAGATGATGTCCTTTTCCAAGACTTCCTATTCTGAAGCCCTGGAGGTTTAACAGGGTTAAACTTGACTCTGGGTTGCATAGAATTGACTCACTAGGCCTTTTGACATGAAGAAGTAAAAGCTGTACCTGATTCTGGGTCCCCTGGCAAAGGTGCCACAGAGTTGGTCTGAGGTTTTTGTTTAGATAGGCTGGATTAAATTGACTTTCTCCATAGCCTGAAAATCAGCCAAGCAATCTAAACATGTGGAACACCAGAGTCAATCCACTCCGCAGGATCTCTTCTCGACAGCACCTCTAGGGCTCAGTTAGACTCTGACTTCCCTTGGAAGGGACGAATCCCTTCTCAGGAGAATCTGTGCTTCTCCCCTGCTTCTTGTGATTTCCTAATGTTTACAAGCAGGTGAAAGCTTTTTTAAAAAATGGGATATACTACCTTAATGAGCATAATTTTGTGACCCTGATACTGCTACTGAAAAAATATAGTCACATTAAATTTCTAAACATATAAAAACTTCATTCGAGGTGAGTGCTCAGCTCTATGAAGACCTAAAAATTATTTCATATTTTAAAGTTCAAAGGATATCCATGAGGGTGAAGGATCCCACATTCTTACAATGCAATATGACTCCATGTCCCCAGATTGGATATCTATCTACAGAGTGTTGGTGAGGTTGAGAAAGGGTGGAAGGTTATTCTTGGATCAATATAAAATAAACACTGACCTTCTAGGCTAAGCACAGTAAAAAATTTGGGATTATGAGAGTCCCAAGTTGAGTGTTTCACCCTCGTGACTAGTTTTCAATTTCTGTTTCATATTTGATAGGTACCAACCAATTCCTCTAGACAATGAATCCCAAAAGATTATCAAGTCCCTTCTCGTTTCCTTTTTTGCCTGGGGCACGCACCACCAGCATACACATCCTTGGCAAAGGGAGACTGTAGGATTAGATCAGTGGTTCTCAAACTTGCTTGAGGAAATGGTTGACTGAGACATTTGCTCAAAATACAGATACTCCCTGTCTCTGATGAGATTCCCACTCAATAGTTTGGAGTGAAGCATAAGAATCCACATTTTTCGACAAGCAGAAAACTGAGGGACTGAGCAATTCTCATATGCCCTTCCAGTTTAAACATTCTGTGACTCCGTAACAATCATCCCTATTGGATAGCCACCTTGAAAGGTAAGAACAAAACCTATGTTAACTGGCAAATAGACTACCAGAAAACTTGAGTGGACTGAATATAGGGAAGAGAAGGAGGAGGAGAAGAAAGAAGAAGTAGAAGGAGAAGGAA